>APKU01000165.1:0-33203 GCA_000472125.2 Hirsutella thompsonii MTCC6686
CCAAACACCAGAACCAGAGCTGTCTGACAATATCAGGGACGTCCCCGGGGTGGTGGTGTGGTGTGGTGATCTCAGGCAAGTCTATCCTCTCTCCCATCACCCCAAACGAACGGTAACAAAAGCACAAGGCATCTTCGAACAACTGGCGCGCATGGCCCTCGGGCTGTGCGGGTGGTGGCGGGTCGCCGGTTGTCCAATCCTCCTTGTTTTTTCGACTCCCATCTTCCTTCGACAACTCGAACAAAACTACGACAACTCGAACGAAACTACGGAAAGCACGGCACGGCAGCACATCGACAGCAACTTCGGCAACAACTGGCGCGCATGGCCACCGAGGTCATGCGGGTGGTGGCGGGTCGCCAGTTGAATATTCAGCTTCTTATTTCCTCCTTCAAGTGTGAGTATCAACCATTTCCCTGCTTCATTCGCAGGCAGTCTTGAAAACCTGAATATTGTGCTAACTTCTTCATACGCGTATACACGCGTCCGGAGCCTTTGAAACAAACATTGAAAACGCGCACACTCATGGACGGGTGGGCGGGCAGAAAGGTAAGTATCGCCCGCTACGTGTTCAGACTGACTGACTTGACTTTGCCTTGTTCATAGGACGCGTGTATGGACGACGGAACCTATTGAGCGACGCGTGCTGGTATTGTTGGCGGTGGGTGGGTGGGCCAGCTGTCAGTATAAATTCTCTTCTGTTCCCCGTGCTTCTTCTTCTTCCCTTTCCTCTTCCTCTTCCTCTTCTTCCCTTGCTTACTCTTCCTCATCTATTCACCTTCATCATTGCCTCCATCATATTCTCCTCCATCAACGCCTTCATCATCAGCGCCATCCTTCTCTGCTTCTCTTCCTCATCTGCCTGATTCCTTCTCATCATCGCTTCATCACCAACATCATCACCGCTTCTTCTTCTTCTTCATCATCATCATCATCATCAACAAATCGCCCTTACCACTGCCACCACCACCATCATCACTTCATCTCCATCAACAGGACAGTCGCTGACTGCTCCTCACTCAATAGGAGCATCGACGACCGACCGGTCGGACTACGACATCAAGATCTACGCATCCTGGAAACAGGAGCGTGGGAGGGTGGGAGGGCCCACGGTTTGCCCCTTCCTACAGTCAGAGCAGTGCCTCTAGTAACTGTTGTATAGGTTCCAGACCGACAGTCCTCGGACGTCGAACTCACAATGTGAGGCCCATGGCAGTTTGCTCGGCTCCAGTGAAGCCATTGCTGAGGAGCAACGAGCAGACGCCTGGGTGATATACAAATTTTTGGAAACTTTTACAAACACTTGCAAGCTTCTTTTCTATCAGTCTTGCACGCTCACGCACCCTTTGGGGTGCTGGGCACTTCTTTTGCCCTTGTGGCAGCTCTTTCTACATTTGATACTGGTGGTGGCATCTGGTGGGCAGCTTTGGCAACATCGAACGGGTAAGTCTTTTTCTTCTCTTCTTTTTTGCTTGTGTCGTTACTTCTCGCATGATGAAACAATCTACGAGTAATCTACTACACCTCGATACTCGAAATGACCTGCGTTCGCGCGGCATCATAAACCCAGTGGCCGAGGTCGCTTTGGTGTTTCAGTCCGGCTGTGGGCGCATGAATATTGGGAATGAAAAGAACAACTTGAGAGAGAACTGGAGCTTCCACTGTTTGTTTGAAATCGACTTGTGGATTTATACTAATGCTTCGGGACTTTCCACAGGTTATTTGGTTCTGCAGCGAGCCAGCCGATCAAGAAGTATGTGACTGGTGCTGGCGTGGGTGGTCTGGGGCTTGGATTGGTGGTCTGGGGCTTGTAGTGGGATATATTGGATAGCTCTTTAAATACAAAGCTTTACAGCCATCATCTCTGCAATGATTGCTTTCTGTGACTGTTTTATCATTCCTCAGATGTGCAGGTATATATGGCGTTCTTTACAGACCAAGCAGTTAACTGCCTTCTATTATCTATCTTGGCAGCGAGCCATGGACATTTCGGCGGGCATCAGGTTGTACAATCCTTTACCGTACTGCTGATGTACTTGACGTTGATACCATCGTCTCTCTGATGTCCAGTCTTCACTTTCAATCTCAGGCACTAAAGGGTGGGAACACAGGATGGCGGGAGCAACGACGGTTACAGGCAGGACAATTATGTATATAACTTGACGCTGCAAATTTATCGGTTGATTATACAGGATTCTTCTCGTAATCTACAAACAGTGACTTGTATACAGTCTTGATCATAAGCAGCATGCTGGCTAGCCAGGTGGCAACAAGCAAGATCACCATGACAGTTGCTACCCACTTCACGGCATTACTCTCGAGCTCTTGGCCGATGTGAATGGTCGCGAGGACGAACCCCACGTTGGGAAAGATCATGGCTGTTGGCGTCAGTATCATCCAGATACACAAGATCGGCAGTACTCACCCCACCAGGTATTGTTGAAATGCATCGGGGCCGTCCACTTGCCATGCTCCTTCTTCAGGGATGAGGCCACACTGACTAGCAAGGCAACGGCAAAGAGCCAAAAGGCGAATAGCCACATGAAGATACTAGCCCAGGTGGCCATGACTACGAGGACCTCCTTGCCCATCGGATGCGTCAGGAAATACTGGTAGTCAGTGGGAAGAGCCCTGGCGTTGCCGATGAGAGCCACAATGGTGTAGCCCACCGATCCAACCGTGATGAACAGTCCGGGGGCTTGAGACGGTGGCGGCCAGCCCTTTTCCATGAGACGACCAAAGAACCAGGCCAGCGTCACTAGGCTACCAATCCAGCCCCAGCCCTGGTAGGCGACGCCGGCAATGATGATGGGCAACCTGTGAACCGGGGGCTGGTCCTGAGCGATCGTAGCGGCTATAGTACCCGTGAGCATGGCGTTGAACCAGAGTATGAACCAGCCCGGGTTCATTTGAATGGCCGTCTGGTCCGTATGCTTGAAGATGATGACGAAGTGCATCGTGGCCGAGAGCAAGGACACGGCGGCGTAGATCCAGAAGCAGATACGTATGGCAACAATCATCCAGGGCCCCGTATGCGGAAGACCGAAGCGTTGCATGCTCATAACCACCGTCGCGCCAGTAAGCCAAAAGGAGCCGAAGAAGTAGCACTCTGGCGCCTCTGTGAAGCTTCTCCTAAACGTCCGCGGGTGCAGGATCCATCGCAGCAGCATCAGCGATGTGAAGGCGGCCCAGAGGACGAGGTTGAAGAGGAAGATGACGATGCCAATGGTCTGTAGACCGGAGAATTGCTTGGGACATTCGGATAAGAGGATGGCGACGCCGCCGGTGGACTGGGTGCATGTGAACCATGACCAAGTGAAGCGTTGCTTTAGCCAGCGCGACCATGTCGGTTTCCGAGTCTTGTGTTCGTCGCTGCCGTGCTCCATGTCGGCCATGGGCTGTTTCGACTCGCTTTGTCCGGATGATTCGTCTTCAGGCTGCATTTTGGCGAATGGAAATGGTGATGCTGGGGAACTATGGTTCAAGAAGTAAATTGATGGCCTAGGGCATCTGGTTTATCGGTCAAAGAGGTCATTGCCATTCGTCGACTTGATCCCCTGCTGCGTGTGTGAATACTGTCAAAACAAAGCATGAGTTAGCCTCAAGTATAATGTGTTCGACCGGTTGATGGATGCGTTTGTCGTTTACCGTTCAGCAACTGAAAGTAAGATGCCGAAAGTGCGGAGACGCAGAGCTGCATGTTGGCTTAGGGGACTTAATTCGCCCGACACACTGAGTAGCTAGCTCTGCCACTACCGACGTCATTCTGCAAGTAGCATGCTCGGAATGCCGGCAAGGGAACAGGTAGGATTTGGAAGAATTGAGTGTGGTGTCTGGTGTCTTGGTTACCTAGACTGCTCCGGGACCTGAGCTAACATTCTAGAGCTTGGCGCCAGTCTATGACGCCCTGTAGAAAGTAGGCCTAATTGGCGCTTATTCGGGAATACAAGAGGGCGACGGATTATAACCGAGACTTCCGAGAACTAGACACTGTCAGTGATATTACGACGCAGAATCATATTCAGGTTCAAGTGAGAGCTCCATCTATTCAGGATGTGTAGCTTTCGTGGTGTGGAATAACAGTAGCTGTTGAATACTAGGCTTCAATATTGTCAGCACAGATGAAGTTGCAAAGAACAGGAAAGAGACATCAACAAATGGAATCATCTTCTATAAACTGCTTGGGGCCATCCAAGAAAGCAAGACCATACACGTATGAAACAGCTTGACACTAAATCACCGCAATATCCAATCCGAAGATCTGTTCAAGAGCTCCAGCAGTCAGCCCATTATTCCATCGATGGCTCCTCAAATATTCCATCAAACCAGGCTCGGCTGCAGCGGCCAAGTTCTCGGGAACGATAATACTTCGGGGTCTGTCGAAGAGTATTTAGAACGGCGTCGCGCTGCTCGAAGTGAGAAATGACGTGCTGGGTACATGTTTAATACTGTCAAGTACGAGATGGCTCCTGAGCACCAACCGACACCCTAGGTGAGTATGACTCTGTTATTGATGCCATATGGGAGAACTTGGCAAGTCCCAATGCATCGAGCGGGTGTTCGGTTGTGGTGACAACGTAGGCGGTCGAAACGGGAAAGTGATCATGTTGAGAAGAAAGGAAGCTTCCAGGCGTGGATCCTCCGTGCTCACGAAGGTCTTTGATACGTTGTGTAATGCTGGCGTCGAAGTCGCGTAGACCTTGTCAAAAGGAAGGAAGATAGTGCCATCTGGGGTCATTGAGATTTGATGGCATGATGCACAGCTGAGATGATGGTTCGACAAGTCGGTCACGGAGGTGGCCACTGATAGCCACAATATGGTGTATAGGACTGGAGACAGCTTGACTAGAACGGTCTTGTGTCAGCATATAACTCTTCAGGTTGAGTAGGCGGCCCAGGGGATTGGTGACGGCAGAATGGCAAGTTGCGGAGGGAATTGGCTGGGGAGGTGTCTTGAGCAAACACGGGACCAAGCAACTCGTACTGCACCATTCCAAGAGGGACGACTACGAGAAGATGCGATTACCCTAGAGAAAGTCATCAAGACAGAATAGATTTACAAACCTCTCGTCCTTCAAACGCTCAGTTGTCAGGAAGACCACGTGCCTACGTTTCTTGACTCCGAGTCGAGGATTGACAGCCTGGCAACAAACGGCCGTGTTGGGTGAAGAATCATGTGCCAACGGTGAAGTCAACGAATTTCTGTTTGGCTGTCAAATAATCCAGGTACGTGCATTCGGTCGTTTGGTGCCCAAGGTTAGTTCACATTGAGCCTGTAACACCCCCAAGGGACGCTCCGATGACATAGGCATCAAGCTTTCGAAGCGCAGCTTCTTTCATCAAGAGACACAAAATACCACTTCAACACAGAAGATGCTCCTCCAAGAGACAGGAGCTCCGATGGCCTCGAACATCTGGAATCATCTCGCGCAAACATATATGCCATTCGCTTGAACAGGCACGAGCTGATTCAAACGCCGTCGTTTCCATCAGCAAACACCTCGAGGCAAATTGCCCGTCGATAGAAAGGTGAGCAAGAACCTATGTAGAGAGCATCTTGTGTCGTGTTGAGAGGTGCCTGGTGTCCAAAGTCATTGCACTGACGAAGCCAGACCTTAAACAGGGCTGCCCTGGATGTCGAGCATGCCGACGACTGTCGAGGCGATGAATCGTCTACGGGATCGAGTTTCGCAAGAACTAGCACATACGACGAGAGTGAACATACCTGACATGATCATTCATAGTGACAAATAAGTCAGCGCGAATAAGATAATGGATAGCCAAGCGCCATCAGGGAGACACGAAGGGGTCAAGAGCTCCAAGCCCTCGTTCTGGATACACTGCTGACGGCGTTTCCAAGCGTTTAAACGCCCCGAGAACCACGAAACCTACCATTCATCGAACGAACGACGGGTGAACATTAAGTTACACTACCAGAACGTCAAGCAAATCAATCATCAAGCTCTCACTTCTTTCCATGCATCAAACGCAAGTCTGGCCAGGTAACGAACCACCTACATGCCGAACCTTCTCTTGCGACGCGCCTCACGACCAATATCGATCTCAACTACATATCGATTCAATTACAAGTAGCCTGACCAGCTCAGTCAATCTCGAGTGATTGTAAATTCGACCCAGCCGCTATGCCATACATGCCAGGACATATAGGGAACCCACGGTTCTTGTGGATGACCGTAGATAAACCATCATACGATTCTTGGCGTCTGATCATTACATTGTGGGATATGATGCTAAAGATTGTGAGGCGGCTTCGACACAATTTCACCTTTCTTGACTCTCCTAGCGAACCACCGGCGCAAGACTGGGAGATACAATGTGATGCGACGAGCAGCAACGCGGGCTATCTTGGGTATGATCGCTACATCCCTACTCCATGGGCTGTGCTTGAAAGAACACGGAGAGCCAATACTCAGCTTGGATATGCCTCCGGGCCATTGATAGACAAGAGCTGTCGCACATTTGGGAAATCCTGCACGGCGTCACAGGAGCTGAGTGGCAGCATGAATCACTTGGAGGAAGACAAGGTCAAAGAAGTACTTGCTTTTGTGAAAGTCCACGCTTGATGCATTTTATTCATGTTGAATACATACTCCGTAGTCCGCCAACTCCGACAAATCGTCATGATTCCATAAAAGGCGTATCCAAAATCTGAAGTCTTTTCTCCAATCTGTCTCCGCAGTCTATCATGTCTTGTCGTATGGCAAGTTTGTAGGCCTAGGCCGAATCAAATGTACAGAGAGTGTTGCGAGCTGGGGTTGAAAGGACAATCGGGTGCAATGATGAATTGACCTCGAGTCGTAGTGCTGACGGAGTGCCGGTAAAAGTGCCGCTCCATGAGCGAACCGCGTGCGCCAGTCTTATTGCGCGGTCATGGGTATTGGTGTGTGACTTAGGAAAGTCGTGTCTTCAGGGAGTCTGATTACCAACCACGGCCAGCCAGCTTCTCCTCAGGCTTCATGCTGTCGCAGTTGATGCCAACCATGGCCTCACCCAGTCCGGTGCTGCACTCGGCCAGGACCTTGGGGTCTTTGAAGTGCGTGGTGGCCCTGACAATAGCCTTGGCGCGCTTGGCTGGGTCACCCGACTTGAAGATACCGCTGCCGACAAAGACACCGTCGCAGCCGAGCTGCATCATGAGAGCGGCGTCGGCTGGAGTCGCGACACCACCGGCGGCAAAGTTGACGACGGGAAGGCGGCCGAGCTCGGCGGTCTGACGCAACAGCTCAGCGTCGACCTCGAGCTTGCGGGCCATCTCTCGAATGCGGACGATACCGCCCTCGGCCAAAGCAGCCTTGGCTGCAGCAATGTCGCGGTTAACCGTCTTCATGTGTTTGACGGCCTCGACAACATCTCCAGTACCAGCTTCGCCCTTGGTGCGGATCATGGCAGCTCCCTCAGCGATACGTCGCAGGGCCTCGCCGAGGTTACGGCAGCCGCAGACAAAGGGAACACTGTAGGGGCTCTTCTCGACGTGGCTCTCGTCATCGGCCGGGGTAAGGACTTCGCTCTCGTCGATATAGTCGACGCCGAGGGCCTCGAGGATCTGGCACTCGACAAAGTGGCCGATACGGGCCTTGGCCATGACGGGAATGGTGACGGCGTCTTGAATCTCGCGGATGACGGCCGGGTCCGACATACGGGCAACACCACCGTCCTTGCGGATATCAGCGGGGACTCGCTCGAGAGCCATGACGGCGCATGCACCGGCCTCCTCGGCGATACGGGCCTGCTCGGCATTGGTCACGTCCATGATGACACCGCCCTTGAGCATCTGGGCGAGTCCAGCCTTGACGGCGAAGGAAGCCTTGGGTGCGGCAGAGCCATTGCCATTTCCGTTGGAGGTTTCGTTGGTCATTGTGGCAGATGTGAGTGTACGGCGAGAGGAAGACGACGAGAGTAGACGATGTCGGTCGAAAATGGAGGAGTGGCGGAAAAGAGAAGTAGAGCAAAGACTAGCGCGTGGCGGGACCTTATATGGGAAAGTACGAATACAGTACAGCACCGAGTACCGTACAGTAGGCAAGCCAAGGGTGTTGCGGCGATAATGGGGCGGCCGGTCCGATATGCGGCTGCAAATGGATGCAAGATGCGCCAATGAGTCAAGACGGATCAAAAATTTGGAAATGGGATGTGTGTTTCTGTGAACAAACTTGAACACGACTCCAAGGCAACGAATCGAGATACTACGTTTCAAAACGATATAATCCAGTTGACGGAGTAAGGGAATGTTGCTAAAGGCCAGCAAGGTGCTCAAGAGGAAGAGAAAAAAGTCGATGGAAGGATCTGGCATCCGGAATACGGGACGGGATAGTGGCGACGATAGCGGAGACTGCGACGAACGGGGCTGACGAATTTCGAACTTGCCCAAGGCGGCAGGTCACGAGGGGTGGTCAGTACCTAGCCTATACATATATCTTCACCACACCTTGTGCCAAGTGTGCGGTATTTTGACAGCTTCAGCAAGTACTTCAAGCAAGGGTAAAAAACTTTTCTCGACTGGACCTTCCTCGATGCCCTCCTGACGGCGTCCCCACTCGCTCCTGCACCCGGACTGTTGCCCCTCCAAGTCCGTCCGCTCCAAGTCTGGACCCCGCGGGATGCACAGGGCTGGGAGGGAGGTACTTTTACCGAGTCCATCGCTGTACCCGCTAATTGCCCGAATGCTTCACCCGCAGGGCTGGTAGATGCTGCAGCTCGGTTAAGTACCTTTTTTTCCCCAGACCGTCGGCTGTCCCTGTCAGTCTCTGATTGGCTTGTGATGGCGAGTTCCATGGCGGCGGCAATCGTCGGGAGAAGCAAATTTGCACAGGAACCTCAAGACATGGGCGATTGATACCGTCTTATGGTGAATACATGGTATTATTGGGCTGATGGAGATGGTTGACCATCGATCGGAACCTTGGTCTTGCTTCTCGCAGCATCGGAGGGCCCATTTACAGTAAGAGCAACAAAACGGTAGCGGGGCGCGCGCTTGATGACAATTTGGAACATGACGGATGTCATTTCTAGAAGACACTCTGACAGCGCACTTTATTAGGCAGGCTTGTTTCTGGGGGGTTCATTATTGTACGACGTCTGTCCGGTGCCAAGCCCCGGCAGCCGTTAGCCGTCGGTCTGCAAGTACTCAGACCTGCAGGCAATTCGTCAACAAGGACCGCCCAGACCAGCGTGAGTCCCCTGCTCCGAAGACGGACCCTGGTTCTCGGGTCTGCTGTCGTGCAGTGCAGATGCTCCCGGCCCGCAATGACACGGACACTTTTGCCGACCATCTGGTTGTTGGATGGATCATGAGAGCTCGGCCCAAGAATTGTATCTTTCTACTGCCGGATTCTAGATGCTACCTTGATTAATCATGATGAATATGGTATAGCGAGTTCATTCAAAACATCGACGAAAATTGTAGGTGCTCCTTGTATACTGTAAAGGAGGTACATTGGGTATGCCGACAAGTCTGCTGACTCATCTCCGGTGACCCCCAAGCCCCAGCGCCGAGTCCCTGCATTCTCCGCCGTCCCTTGTACAACAATCTTGTCCGAAGTTCCGTCTCCGAAATCGCCACCGAAAGTCGCCCTTGACCGCCGCTTACTCACGACTCACAACATCTCACTCACTTGCACCCTTTTGCTCGAAATTGACAGGCTCATCTTTCTGTTATCACCAAATCAACAGCGCCGACTTTCCCTTTGTCTGCCCATGACAGCCACGTCCCGTCTCACGGCCGGCGCCGGGTCCGCCAAAACCCTCACCGTCGGAGTCCTCGCCCTTCAAGGCGGCTTCATTGAGCACATCAATCTGGTTCGCGCCGCCATTGACGTAATTAAATCATCAAGCGGGCCCGAGTCCGCTGTCTCTTACGAGGTTCTTGAAGTTCGGACACCGTCTGAGCTGGATCGTTGCGACGCTCTCATCATCCCCGGCGGCGAAAGCACCACCATTTCTCTCGTCGCCGCCCAATCAGGTCTCTTGGAACCCCTGAGAGACTTTGTCAAGTGAGCAGAAGCATGTCCTCGCCTGTAATAATCTTACTGACACATTGCAGACTACACAAGAGGCCGGTATGGGGTACGTGCGCAGGTCTTATCCTTCTCTCTGACCAGGCCAACGCCACCAAGAAAGGCGGCCAAGAACTCATTGGCGGTCTTGGTGTGCGCGTCCACCGGAACCATTTTGGTCGTCAGATTGAGAGCTTCGAAGCTCCTCTGAATCTCCCCTTCCTGAAAGATGGCCAAGATCCAAGCAGCGACCATTCATCATTCCCCGGCGTCTTCATCCGTGCCCCCGTGGTCGAGGAGATTTTACCCGATGCTCCGGTCACCGTCATGGCCACGCTTCCCGGACGCCTTGACAAGATGAAGGCTGGCGTGTCGCAGGCAAGCACAAAGGGAGGCTCGGCCGACATTGTAGCCGTACGCCAGGGCAACATTCTCGGTACCAGTTTTCACCCCGAGCTGACCACTGACGCCCGGATCCACGTCTGGTGGCTTCGCGAAATCCTGAACCAATGAGGCTTTCCCTTCACGTTGTTCATGATTTGCTTGATCATGTTAGCCAGGAATGACTTTTTGGCTGCGGTTTTTTTGGGGAGGGCAGACTTGGCCTCATCATTGCTTGGAGTTTGGATGTATAGAAAACTTTGACTTTACTCGTGTTTAGACTATAGAAACGGACACCATAGCCTCAATTTCGCTTCCTTTGCTTCCGACGATCCAATCATCAATAAGACGCCGTCAAGTTGAGTCGGACCCGCGTTCTCGCCTCTGTTGGAGGGAGAATTTTTTTCAGGTCCTAGCACTTGTCTACCCTGGCAGATGCCCCTGATCGTTATAACGCTGCGATCCGCTCGCTCGAAGCTCGACACACCATCAATCTTCAAGGCGACATTCTCTAACCAGAAACAGACGGTCTCGGATCTATTTCGCTCTCCTAAGCAACGAACTCTTTTGTTTCATTGTCCGAAACGGGTACATATAGTCTCGTCACATTAAATGAGCGCCCTCTTCGGAGCCACAAACCTTGTTGTGTCCAGTAGCTTTGCTTGCCTTGTTTGAGCGCGGGTGTTGCCGCACGACCATTGATTGGAAATGTCCAAAATGAGAGCAATCAAGGCAATTACCTGATGCCGAAACGTGAGGCTTACGAGCCCAGGCATCCCTAGCTGTTACACGCGCGCCACGCCGCGTGGTATCATGGAGCCCGGACTGATGATTAAGGAATGTTTCTCATCCAATACTGCGGTCTACCGTCTTCTAAAGAAATTATTCAACGAGTGCCATGGTTAGTGGCCGAGCTGCAGGCAACGTGGAAGGTTACACAGAGAAGCCTCAATGAGGAAAGCCAGGTTAAAGACTGTCGGCGAGCCTGCGCCCTCTGAGCCCGGGCTCCCAAATCACGTATCTCTTGTGGTAAAAGTCTATGTCGTTCGACGACTCTGATCGGCCCGGGACTCGTGTTAAGCGGTGTTTCTCCCCGCCTTCTCATCCACATCTATTGATCCCAGAATCGGCATAAAGTCGTCGCCGGGAGACCCATAATCGGTATATTACCCGAGTTGAGGACATCAAGGCTGCGACCAAGACCACTCCGACAAACACCTCCCGGTCGGCTAGCAAAATATCAGTGCTCAGACTTATCGTTTATGATACCGCTCTCTGCTTGGTCCTCCACCTTATGCCTCAGTAACTGGACACTTACATGTATAAGTAAAGGCCGAAACATTTGAACTTTGGGAAATTTTATTGTCGTTCCCGGTCGATCTTATTTCTTCATCGTCATCTTAGTCGTCACACGGACCATTTCCCGTCCGTTCGACGAAGAGGAATACAATGCGCTATACACTTCCTACCATAGCGCTTTGCGCGTCGGCCGTGTCGGCCCGCGGCAAGATCATCGAACCGCCATCAAGACTCGCTGGCTCAAGGTTCGCGGCTACATGCGGAAGCAGGGCCCTGGCGGCCGTTGCGAGAGATGATCTCATCGCTCTTGAGATGGTGCCTCGCGCGACGAATTTTCCTTCTTGTAAGTGACTGATCGGGCTATACGCGCAAGTCAAAGATTTGTTCATTGATGCCAGGGTGTAGGCAAACTCGATCTCTGCCGAGGAGCATTGTTTGCGGATAATATAGACAGAGTGCAGACCTTCAGACCCGGTCAAGTCATCAACATGGAGATCAAGCTTGCTCAACTGCATGACGGGCCCTGCAACGTCTCGATTGTAGACACAGCCCGTAACAAGGTCATTGGCGAGCCGCTCATCGTCTTCGATGACTACGGAAACTCCACGCTGGATCGGATTCCTGCTAACAACACCGCGTTTGACGTCACGATGCCAAGGCTGTCGAATGGCCAATGTACCAGGCCGGGTGAGTGCGTGTTGCAGTGGTACTGGTTCACGCCTAGAGACGCACAGCAGTTTGAGAGCTGCGTCGATTTCGTCATGAGATCCGACTCGATTGTGGTGCCGAGCTTGGACAGGAATGATCCATACCAGCAGGACAATGAGAGAAACGGACAACACCAAAGAGGTCGACAGCCAGAGAGCGTTGTCCAGCAGCCCGAGACTGAGCAGCCGCGAGAGGATGAGCAGCGCAAGGAACAGGAGTCGAGCAGGCAGCCGCAGAAGACAGGGCAGCAGCCGAATAACGAGCAACAAAAAGTGCAGCAAGATAACAGCGAGCAACAGAGATCAGGAGAGGATCAGAGGACCGAGCAGCGGAAGGAAAACCAGAATAACAACAACAACGAACCGCAGCGGACGGGTCAGAATGACGACGAGCAGCGGAAGAAGGCTGCGGAGGATACCCGGAAGCAGCAGGAAAAGGCCGCCGCGCAAAGAGAAAATCAGCAGCAGACAGCCGAGCAGCAGAGGGCGCAAGAGCAGAAAGCCAACCAAGGGAAAAAGACTGGACAGCAGGAAAGTGAAGAACAGAGGAAGCAACAAGAGCAAGCTGCAACAGGCAAACAGATGCAGGACGAAAAGCAAAAGACGGACGAGCTGAGAAAACAGCAGCAAAAAGCAGGTCAGCAGCAGGGTGATATCCAGAGGGCAGGGCAACAGAAGCCAGACCAGCAGAGAGAAGGCCAACGACAGAGCGAACAGCAGAATGCAGGCCTACGGAATGCGAATCAGCAGCAAAAGACGGACCAGCAGCGTGAGCAGCAGAATGTCATTCGGCCAAATGCAGGTCGGCAAGGAGCAGATCGGTCCCAGAACGCATCGCCTCACAGGGGTGAGCAGCAAGAGACGGGCCAGCAGAGAGCCGGCCGGATCAACGACGATCGGCAAGGGACAAACCAACAGCGGCCCAGCCAGCAAACGACAGGTCAGCGAGTTAGCGGGCAGCAGGACCAGAGTCGGCAACAGTCAAGTCGACTTAACAACGGACAGCAGGAGAACGACCGGCAGAGAGGACAGCGGAACGCGTTTGGGCAAACGGAAGGCCAGCTACAGGCAGGTCAGTTTGGGAACGCGTCGCCGCTGAGGACGGAGCAGCAGCAGAGGGCAAACCAGCAGCAGACAGGTCGGGAGAGAAGCGGGTTCCAGCAGATTGGCCAGCAGCTTACAAGACCACAAGGTACTGGTCCAAACTTTGCCGGAGAGGAGAATATCGGGCAGCAACAGGAACGCCAGGGAGGGTTCGGCCTGGGAAATGCCGGTCGACAAGGCGGCGGACTGCAGGAGAATGGGCAGTCTGGAGAGAGAACGCAGGCAGGACTGCCGGGAAGAACTGCGCAGCCTTTCGGCGTCTAGAATGGGGGAATTGATCGCGACCGATAGTCTATACGGTCATTATTTGCGTGTAATGTTGGCATTGACGGTCAACAGGGAGTCGCCGGGATAGGATGCCAATGACTCGCTGACCGACCATGTCATAGGCGATTGGAGTGGTGGTTGAAAGGAGCGAAATGCCTTGTATAATAGAGATTGCATCCAGAAACCTCTAATAATCTTATGATGATTGAGATAATACATGAGATTGACGATAGATGATGGATATCGACAGCGAAGTTGGATATCAGTTAAGCGTACGTACGTCCTGATGCGTAACGAGCACGAGTGCGCCAATAAGCAGAACGCGTTTTTACTGTAAGACTATCTTAGACAGTTCAATCTGGTTATGCAAATTACACGTATCCTCGAAACGCCCACTGACAGCTGCCAGTCCATGAAACATCCCTTAGCAACCGACACGGGAACGGCTTTCTCATAGAATTCGACAGGCAAGATGATTTACCGGTATAGCATAACGATGCGATATTGTACTAAATGACGTGTCATGGGGACTTCCAGATGGAGGTTCTCCTTGCAGGACGCATAAAGCATATAGCCCCTGAGTGTCTTTGAGAGAACGCTAATAAGAGGCTCAGACAAGTCAGTGTTTCGAGGCGCAGCATTGACTCAATGGGACTTTTCTGCACGACATTGAGCAATCGAAATAGAAAATCGGTGATGTCAACACTCGGCACGGATTCTCCCGGCTCCAAAACTGCTATCATATTTCGGTGAATGTTGTAACTGAAGGCGCTGAAGAGTCGCGGAGCTGTAGAGAAACCGAGAGCTGGTTGTCACATTTCTTTACCCCTTTCTACCACTCGGCGGGTAATCCCATGCGATCCAAGTCTTTGTTTCTGTGTTCTTCCTGCAATGATCTAGCGACTCAACATAAACCTTGCCGCGGACGTCCTTCAGGCCATTGTGCGATTGCACTGATTGTGAGAGCATCGAGCACAGGCAGCATATTGGTCTCGTATTCAAAGTCGAGCAAGGAAGCCACCCAGGCTCTACGGTGCTTGCTCGGGTGTCATGATGGTAAAGAGTTTCGCAAAGCCTTGGATAAATCCAGAGTGGAATTGTGCAATACAGCAAGTCAATCAGGTTGTAATCGGACATATTGGGCAAAAAGATCCCGGTCTTCAACATCTGCGGCCATAGATTAGCTGGGAGATCGTCAGACTGAAGTAAAACTTCAATCCTACGGATGCCTATCTGAAGGTCGTGTGTTCGAGTCACACTGGCCGCATCTGTTTTTTGTATTTTTGCCTATTGGTTTGCTCCACAGTAACTTCGGATGTTTTCCCTTTTTGGCGGTGAGTGCGTTGCTCTTGGACAATCTACTTCGTACATCACAACAGATTCTCTTTTTGACTAGAGACACGCAATTGTTCGACAAAGGTTGTCTTCAGCGCGCCACATGCCCAGAACCAGATCTCTGGCGGCCTTTCCGAGCCGGTGGATTTTGCCCAGACAAGCCAAGATGGGCGAAACTGCGCTCCCCGCGTTGCAGGGCTCGACGGCTCGTCTTGGCAGCCGCTCAACCCCGGCGCCAAATGTTGGAGCGGGAGCTTGGCAAGCCTACAAGCCCTGATTGAGCCGCAGTCGTGCGGACGATCTTGGCCACGGCCGCTTGTGCCCTTGGTTGTGCGGCTTGCTTGCTTGCTCGGGCCTGAACTGGCCTGCCATCACGGCCCTTATGCAGAGCGCGCCGACGCATGAAGAGAGCGACCGAGGAAACGGCCGACAGTGGGGATGGAAAACGCGGAGATGCGTCCGAAAAGAAGAGCAAGCAAAGCGAAGAGTCGAACCGGCAAGAAAAGAGTTGTGTACGATGGATGGGAGGATGCGGAGAGGCCGTTGGGCCAAGAAGACTATTGCTTCCGGCCACCTGCAGAAGCAACATCTATTCGAAATACGGCCGATGGATGTTTGAACAACAACCGGCATATTGGATCATTTGCCATCAAATCAATTCGTGGCGTTACTTACTGCCGGACGGATCCTCCCCTCCCCCTATGACTCGAGATGCAGCCAAGGTGGATCGCAGACGATGGCACAGGGCTCTTGGACGGGGAAAAGGAGCTTCAATTGCTGCCTTCCCCACAACGACGCGTCGCAAATGAAATGGATCTAACCTCCGCTGGACACCCCAACTCGAAAATTTGCTACGGGGATGCAGCTGTGATGAGCAAATGTCGGCGCCCGGGTTGTGGATTTTGCTGCCGTGATTCCCGAGGATTGGAGAGACTCGCCGACACAAGACAGGACGCAAGACGATGGGAAAGGGGGTAACAGAGAAAGGAGAGGTTTTGCAGTATGAGCTGTGGAAGCCGTCGACGAGTTTGCGGTGCTCGAAGAACACAACTTCGCCTCCTTTTGTGATGTCACAGCTCCGCGATGACCACCAGTCCGGCCTTTTGACGATGGCTGCGCCGAGACGCGCCGCCTTACTATACAGTATGCACTTTCTTTCCGCGGCCGGCGCCGTTTCTACGACGGACGTGGGCTCGACATGGTCAAGCCTAGCTGGCAAAAGCTGTGCGCCGGGGGCATGACAGAACAGAGGCCGTCATTCGTCACCAGGGACATTGTCTTTCTATGCATTGTTTCTCTCTCACTCTCTCTCTCGCCTGGCTTCTAGAACGTCATCCTTCATCTCGTCCCACTGTCCTGCGCCTTTGAGACTCGACCCTGCCTGCCTCGCCTCGCCTCGCCTAACCTATTTTTTCGCACTCGCTAGTGGACGGCACCTCCTTCTCGTCCCATAACGGATTGTACTCCCCGTCTTCCTGCCTTATACACACTCCTGCGCTCCTTCAGGCCTTTGACGCGACTCCCCAGGCTTGGAGAGCATGACGACTGCCAAGGTTCCACCCGGACGTTGACGATGGGGCCGAGCGCAATAATAAACCTGACTCCACGATGGGCATCCCAATTTTTTTTTTCCCACTTCTGTTTTACCCCGGCGGAATCCCCACAAAGTCTTCCCCAGGATCGCGTGGTTTTTTTTCCCCTTCTTATTGTGTTGTTGAGGTCCATGACAGTTTACCTATCGAATATATTGCTCATGCACCACCCCGCCTCCCCCCTTTGTCCTCTTGTTTTCGCGGCTCGAAAGCATACACTTTACCCACATTTCTGTTAATACTCCTTCTATTCTGCTGCTCTTAATGTCTTCACATCAGCTTCGCCTCTGATCTGGTCGGTCAGACTCGGCCTTTCGACGTCGTCTCTTCCGAATTCACTTCGACTCGTCTTCCTTTACATTCTCCTTTTGACATTGCCGCGACTAGACAGCCTGGCAACACAGCTTCTAGAACCTGTCATTGACAAAGATCACTACGTCCTTGGGGGAACACCGCAGTCATGCTCGGCGGAAGGTAAGCGAACACCTCTCCCCGAATCTCTGCAGCGAATCTCGCAACGATATCTATGTGCAAAAGCTGACCGTGGCATGTCCTGAACTAGGTCTTTCAAGGTCAATGGCGCCGACTGCGGCGTCGAGGCCATTATCCTCGGCGCTACCACCTCGGTCGGTGGCTTTCTCTTCGGATACGACACGGGTCAGATCTCTGGCATGCTCCTCTTCAAGGACTTCATGGCCCGTTTCGCGCAGACCGACGGCCAGGGAGGAAAGTATTGGGAGCCTATCACACAGTCCCTGCTCGTGTCTCTCATGAGCATCGGCTGCCTGTTGGGAGCTTTATCCGGCGCGTAGTAGGTCCTCCTGTTCATCATTGCTACGAACAACTCCTGACAAAGCTGTCCTATAGCACCGCCGACTGGTGGGGTCGGCGCAAGAGCATGTCCTTTGGCGTCGTCATCTTTATCATTGGTAATACCATCCAGATCACGGCCATGCAAAGTTGGGTTCATATGATGATGGGTCGCTTCATCGCCGGTCTGGGAGTCGGCAACTTGTCCGTCGGCGTCCCCATGTTTCAGTCGGAATCGTCTCCCAAGGAAATCCGTGGCGCCGTCGTGGCCTCGTACCAGCTCATGATTACCATTGGCATCCTCGTGTCCAACATCATCAACTACGGTATCCGCAGCATCGAGTACTCTGACGCCTCGTGGCGCGTCGTTATCGGTCTGGGCATCTTCTTCTCGCTTCCCCTCGGAATTGGAATTCTTACCGTACCCGAGTCTCCCCGCTGGCTGGCCGGACGCGGTGACTGGGACGGTGCTCGTATGTCTCTTGCACGCCTTCGCGGTCTGAAGCACGACCCGACTCACGCCACGGTTGAGGACGATCTCAACGAGATGCGCAAGTCACTCGAAAAGGAGCTACAGGTCGGCACTGGCACCTGGCTCGAGTGTTTCACCCCAAGCGTCAACACCCCCAAGGTGGTTTACCGCACCTTGCTTGGCATCTCCATTCACTTTCTGCAGCAGTGGAGCGGCATCAACTACTTCTTCTACTACGGCGCGACCGTCTTCAAGTCTGCTGGCATCCAGGATCCCATCATGACCCAACTCATCCTCGGCGCCGTCAATGTTGTCATGACTTTCTACGGTCTGTACGTAGTAGAGAAGTATGGCCGACGTTGGCCACTTTTCCTTGGCGCTCTGTGGCAGGCCATCTGGCTTCTCGTCTTTGCCTCGACGGGCACTGCCTTGCCGCCCGATAAGAACAGCAGCACAGGCATCATCATGATTGTCTCGGCTTGCATGTTCATCGCCTCATTTGCCGGTACTTGGGGCCCCATGGCCTGGGTTGTCATTGGAGAGACATTCCCTCTGCGAACTCGCGCGAAGCAGGCCTCGCTCTCTACAGCCGGCAACTGGCTAGGCAACTGTAAGTAGCCGAGCTTGAAAACACGCAATCATACCAAGCTAACTGAATTGCACAGTCCTCATTGGTTTCCTCACGCCTCTTGCGACGCAAGGTATCTCGTACTCGTACGGTTTCGTCTTTGTCGGTACCAATCTCGCTGCCGCCGCCCTCATCTGGTTCTGCCTCTACGAATCCCGCATGCTCAGCCTTGAGCACGTCGACCTCATGTACAGCCAGGAGGAGCTGAAGCCGTGGCGCAGCTCCAAATGGGTGCCTCCGGGTTACATTACACGAGAGCAAAGGGCAGATGCTCCCATGCTGACGGAAGCATTCTCGACGGATGAGAAGAATGCGAGCGGCTTGAGTGATGCTGGGGAAGAACGGATGGAGCACGCATAAGTCCGGATAAAGAAGATGCCCAGGCTTCTGTCTCAATGGCCATATCGGCATAGGCAACGCACACACATGCAGTCCCATGAGTACTATGATTCATGAGAGTGTTGTAACTTCATTGTTCAGGACAGGGGTATTAGAGACCTAGCCGGTAATGGATAAAGTTGTTTTGATCTTGAATTATCGTCTCATAGGCCAGCGAGCCTGCAATGCTCTTGCGTGAATATGTCTTGTTCATGTACTACGCTCAACGTCTTCAATACCCCTTGTCATGTACAGGTAAGTCATATCAATACACTTCATGTTGCCCGCTCAATGCTCACGGCCGCCTTGTCCGGAACTCCGTATGCTTTAATTGCTGATTCAGAAGTGCAATTATTGACCCTTTTCTTCTGATCCCCCCTCGTCGTGACGTGACGCTGAATGCTGAGCACTGCCGCCTTGATGGGATTGTGTGTTACCGAAGAGACTGGCTTGCGAGGAAGCCTTGCTCCTTTCAGTTCCATGGCTGTCGACGGCCGTTGGACTGTCGAGGTTATACTTTGTCGGATCGGCAGACTCCTCGTCAGCGACGCGCTCCGACTTGGACTCTTCGGTGGGCGCGAACTTGCTGCGGACTCGAATGCGGTATCCGTACTTGTAGAACATGAAGGGGATGATGGCCAGGATGGTAGCGACGCCACCGATCAAGCTGCCGCCGCCGCCGACACCGAGGGCAGCGAACATTTGGTTGGTGAAGAGCGGCGCGGCGGCACCGCAGGCGGACCGGGCAATGGTGTTTGCCGCGATGGCTGAGGCGGCGTACATGAGATAGGTGTCGACGAGGTAGTTGAGGAAGCCGACGAAGATGAGGAGCAGGGAGGACGAGAGGAACAGACCGGCGAGGGTCGGGACGATCCAGTGGACGGAGCTGGGTTGGGCAGAGAAGTTAGTAAAGATTTAGGCTTCTTTCGTTTTTGAGATTTTGGACGAAGAGACGTGGAATTCTTGACGAAGGGGTAGGAAGTTCTGGACGGAGAACATGATGACTTACTTGTATTCGGCAGACCAGGCGAGCCAGAACATAGTAATGGCGAAACCGACACCGCCCGCCATGGCCAGTGGAAGTCGATCTTCGGGCTGCATGTCTTCCATCTTGAGTTTTCCCTGCTTGACACGCTTGGCTCGGCGGCGGGTATCCATTGCGACGATGAAGCCTCCAAACAGGGCACCGACGACGGTCCCAATCAGGGGAAGCTGGCCGACGCCTGCGTTCCAGCCGCGCTTCTTCTGAAAGACGATGGGGTAGATACTAAAGAGCATGTAGAGCAGGGTATACACGACGGACATGTAGATGGCGCAGAGCAGGGAGATTGTGTCAAAGAGAATGATCCACGGCCTGGTCAGGGCGACCTTGTAGATGGCCGTCAGGGAGCGGTCCTCGTCCTCGGCGGCGGCCTTGACGTTCTCGTACCCGGGTAGACCAGAGGCACGTATCCGACGGGCTTTATGGCGCAGAATCGTGGGCGCATGGGTTTCGGGGATGAGCAGGAGGAGGAACCATGAGGCGCCGCCGAGCCAGAGGAGCACGTAGTATATCCAGCGCCAGCTCTTGGTCAGTTCGAGAAAGCCGGCGACGACGGGACCGAGCGCCGGTCCGACCCAGACCATGGAGGAGAATCCCGCCATGGCGGTGCCGCGCTCGATGGGGTCCCAGAGATCAGCGAGGACGCCCGGCGCGTTGCTCAGAGGCGCCGAGACGAGGGTACCCGCGATGAAGCGGCCAGCCAGCAGCGCGCCGAAGTTGGGCGCAAAGGCGCATAAGAAGGTGATGGCAATGTACGCCGTGAAGGAGAGGAAGAAGATCCATCGGCGGCCGTAGAGCTCGCTCAGCGGCGCAAACGCCAGCGGGCCCGCGCAGTAGCCCAGCAGGAAGAGCGTGATGGTCAGGCCGGCGGCCTCTTCGGATATGGCGAACTCGCGCGCGAGGCTCGGCAGGCACCCGCTGGGGGCGCTCGAGGCGAACGTCGCGTTCATGACGAGCGTGACGGCGCAGACGGTGATGATGGCGCGTCGCGGCGTGGACCACCGATGGGGGTCCTCGATGTCGTGGTCCGGGTGGAAGTCGACGTAGCCCGAGTCGTTGATGTACGGCGGCGCGGGCGAGTCCTGCTGACTGCTTTCTTGGTCGTTGCCGTTACCATGGCCGGATGGGGGTTGCTTTTCGAGATGTTTGGTTCGGTAGGGCTTGTACGTCGGCCGGGAGAGCATGCGCGTGATGGCGTCCATGGTGATGACTCCGTCCCAGCCTCGGGCGGCGGATCTCTAAAGCCTGGGGGTATCCCTGTTTCTATCCGTTTCAACCGATGAAGTCTGGGAGTTATAAGATGTGAATCGTTCCGGGCATCTTCTTGTAGCCTTGGATGGACGAGTTGCGTCGAGTCTGGCAGAGTACACACACACACAGCAACCCAGATTCTGGGGAGACGAGGAAACTATGTAGGCTTGGATTAATAAAGCATCTTAGCATCCCCCCTCTTCATTCACATCTCCGAGTCTAGCTCGACCGGCAAAACGAGCCGAAGCTATATGCCGAAGACAGTATGGCCCTCCTTCCAGCAGTGCATCGCCCGGGCTTAAGGTCATTGACCGGTCTCCCAGTGGACCGGCACCGATAAACCGACGGCGTGGGGAAGCTCGACCAGCAGCAAAGGCGGCCGGAATTGGTCCCGTGTGATGTGTTCTGCGCTACAGTACAGAGCTCCAAAGCTCTGGCACCGATGTCTGGTGTGGGGCTTGGGTGTTGAATCGCCCCAATGCTTTCTTTCTATGACACGCCGTTCCCTCTGGCTCGACTTTGTCTTTCGGACCACAAGGACACACACACCTCGGGGATAAGCCAGGGCTGCCCGGTAACGTTGCCGCCGCATTAGCGTCCGTGACGCCATGTCTAGTCCGGCATGGGAAGAGGGTTCGCTCTCTTTTCTCCTTGACGTCAGCGAACCACGGTCTCCGGAGGACAACTTGCCCCCCCCCCCCCCCCCCCCCCCCCCCCCCCGCACCTTTCTAGTAAGTGAGTTAAAGAGACACAGAGAAAGAGAGACTATATGTGCTCTTGCGGGCCTTAATCCCGAAGCGAGCGCCGACCGAGAATGTATTTCTGTCGTTGGGAGGACATGACGAAGCGATTGCAAGCGCAGATCGGGGCGGCGCGTTGAAAAGCGGCCGTGCTTTTAAGACAACCCTAGATGCAGTAGATTGGATACCGTACAAAGGCGGATGTCGTTGAGACGGGGTATTGTTCCCCTGCTGAGTTCACCGGGTTCTGAGTCGCTTTTGAGTCAGCCCAAAGTTCTATGATCTGACAAGCATTGTTATAACTTGTGAAAGAGACATCCTTTGCTACGACTACAATAAGAGAAGAGTCGAATGTCGACTTCACCTCCGCGACAATCCCGACAACTCATTAAAGCTAGTACTGGAAAAGGAAACGGACTGCGCCGCCAGTCCCTTGCCGTAGCCGGGTCGATCGGAGTCATTCCAATCAGAGATTGTCGACCGGAGGCGGCTCCGTGTCATACAAGTCTCTAGCACCAAACCTAATCCCGACTTAACTTAGCTGGCGAGGGGAGAAAAAACTGCCCGTTGTCAACATAGGGATTGCAGGCGGCTCTTTTCTCGAACCCTGTCGTGTGATGAAAAGGAGTGCTGGAGTGGTA
Source organism: Hirsutella thompsonii MTCC6686 (assembly GCA_000472125.2). Lineage (NCBI taxonomy): Eukaryota > Fungi > Ascomycota > Sordariomycetes > Hypocreales > Ophiocordycipitaceae > Hirsutella > Hirsutella thompsonii. Next base: position 22,661 of record APKU01000165.1, read on the forward strand.
ACTTACGTCTCCACTATCCTCTGCGCTCGCGGCTTTAGCAGTCTACATATAGAAACTGATAAGCGATTGATAGGGAGAATCTTGCCTATCCGAGCAACGGTGTATGCAGGGTCTGAGGCTATATGAGCTTGGCGCGGTTCCGACTTTCTTGTATTCGTAGAATGAAAAATTAGAGGTAATTTCAACACTTTGACTTACTATTTCATTGACTACGGGCACCGAGGGCACTGAAGCTTACTCACAGTATTACTCGATCAATAGGACTCGCGATAGGGCTCTGACAGGATGTTGTGGTTCCCAAGCACAATATCGTTAGCTCCTGCTTATATCATTGGGAACCGTTTTATAATAGCAAAGACCCAGCTGATTGAAGTCTGTCGCCTAGCGCGCGATGGTGGACACTAGGGTTTAGACTCTCTATAATATTAATCCTTTCATCAACATTACCTAGAGCCTCGACTTAGCCAAAGGGGTGCATTAAATATTGACAGACATGTACATAACGACCTAACGACTTGATGATACTAGAGAAGAGGGGCTTCGTGCCGAGGAAGTTGGATTCCTTGTTGCTGGATGGAACACTTCGTAATGGCTCAAGACACGGAGTCAAGACAAGAGCTTCACCGCGGGAACATCAGGTATGACTGCTCGACTGCGCGGACATGGAACTTCCCATGTTTTTGCAAAGAGGGTCATATTATTTCGATGTTCTCAATCGCCGCTTTTGTCAGTGGGTACGGTTAGACACTGAGGCTTTTCGGAGTATTTCACCTTTGCCTCAAGTCGAATCCTGCAAAACCCGCGTGATCCTCGTCAAGCTACGTTGATTGGCTATTGGTAAGAACACTGATCCTTTCGCTTGGGGGTTCGGGCATCTCCCTGGCTATGTATCTACGTACTTACAACTCCTTTCCTTATGTTGTTCAGCCCTTGCGATCCCGATGGCCGCTCCATTCGCCACTTGGATGCAAATCAAGGTGCAAGGATTGACTTCACTCGAACGACCATCGCGCCATACTTTACGACCTATAAGATAGGATCGTTGTGATGGGAAAGCTCGCAGGGAATATCCCTGAGCTGAGGCAAGATTCAAAAGAGCGCTCAATATGAAGTGACTTGAGCTGGTGGACTGGTGAGAGTATCATGAACGCGGTCCAGACTCACGTCCAGGCTCTTTCCAGCAAACATTCTAATGATGATGTGGACCAAATTAAACTCAACAGTATAATACATGAAGAAACCTTGTGCGCGGAGTATAGTATCCATTCTTTTCCACTCCGTGGCGAGGAACTACAACTATATAGATACCCCCTTGACCTAATGAGCGACTCATCTCAGCGTGACCCGTCCTCTTCTTCTTCTTCAGAAACCGTCCTGTCTACCTACTCTAATTTATTCAATCCTACAACAATATGAAGCCCACACGACTTGAACAGGCGCTCGTCTGTCTTGCCTTGTCGGCCTCGGCGGGAGCCGTGCCTATGGAGGCTGCTCAGGGAGTCATTGTTCCGCAAATCGAGATTCGGAACAACATCCCCGTCGAGATACCAGGATTTCGCCTCGTTCACACATGCGGCGACAAGAAGACGGACCATGCCTGGCCGGCGATCAGGTCCGGTCAGACATCGACCAAAAAATGGTCTCTTGAGTCTCCAGAGGGATGTTTCGACCGCTTCCAGCTGCACGTACTTGACAAATCGGGGCGAATCGTCTGTCGGGTGAACAGAACAACCAAATTTCACACTTTCCGGGCAGCCGACCACAATTCAACCACAACTATCACGTTGTCTCAATCGTCTCACGGGATTGAGTATGAAATCTCGTCGCCATCTGATTTCCTGGGTCCGTCACAGGGTTCCTTGGAGTGTTCCAACGACATCCCGGGACTCCTTCCTGAGGGAATGAACGGATTACGCGACGTATGCCGCCCAGAATTACTTGATTTTCAAACGGGAATTTTCTTCGACCCGTGTCAAGGCTATCACTAGAGGCTGTAGTCGCCGCTTTGCGCGCAATATTGGCTCCAGCTTGACAATGGTACCAGCATGGTTCATGTTCCCGCTTCAGACAATCGGGGGGATCAGACACACTTTATTATGCGCCACAAGCAAAGACGTTGCTTTTATTGTAATTCGGTAATTGCATCTTTACTTGTCTACTACATCACTGAATAGCTAGACAAATCCATGACCTATTGGAATGGTACGCACAACCCCTGAGATAGAGAGACTAAAGTGGCGAGCTTTGGGAAGTGAAATCGCATCGTACTACAGATTGTAGATAAAGTGTCCAAGCCAGCGATTTCCTGATATGTGGGACTGGTTGCCCCAAGAATGTGAGAAAGCTGCCAGCCTCGGCCTAGTCCAAACGCTGGTGTCGTGTTGAGTCGTCTACTTTACACTGTGGGATGAAAGTGCTCGCGTTTGGTCTGATCAAGTTTCCGAGCTCGCACGAGTCGTCGACAGTCTATTCTCGACCCCCACATGCACCTCCGCTGACCTTTGAGACAAGTTAACTTTTGCCCGTATCTTCTTTGAGTGTCTTTGCTACTCGCAATCCATATCGCAGCTAGGATAATGTTGGTAAGGCCACTGGACTCTGCAGCAAGACTCAACTGCACATCATGAGTCTCGGAACACCAGGCACTGCCGTGTGGCGCGTACCTTGGCGTAAAGATACCGACAACAGACCAACGCGAGAGCTGAGAATTACAAATGCTCGCGGTTCTGACAAAGATTCGGCCAATTAGCCATAACCGACTTGATGGACAAGTGCCGCGGTCGGTTAGACTGCCAAGGTCGTAAAGAATAAGAGTCGTGTCTTGTGGGTAGCCCCCTTGACCAATACTCCGGATTCCCACAGGACTCTGCTTTGAATCAAGCATACGCCGTACTACCTAAATGAGACTGGACGCGGTTTAAACTACAGATGTGGCTATAACCTCGTTTAGGTGAGCGCTCCCAATGGATACCAACGCTCTTATCCAAGGTCGGATCCCACTGACCGAGGGACGTGGGAGCCCACTTATACGGAACTGCACTCATGGCTGTTTCGTCTGGTAGCGGGATGAACCGACGACAATGGAGGCCGGGCCGCTTAATATGCGTGGCACCAGGGCATACAACGGTGGTATCCTGAGTCGAGAACTCGAAGAACTCGGAATTGCAGGAACGGTCCCTTCTTTCAGTTCACACTGCATGATCTTGTGGCTCTTTCATCATCACGAATATGAAGTCGCGTTGCATCTATATATGCCTGAAGGTGCCGTTCGTTGTGTCATAGAAGCTACAGAACAACTCACGATCATTCTTCCTCCTCATCAGAAAACACTCCTTTGCTTTCATCAACTACATTTTACATTCATTTCGCCTGATTGACTAAGAGCAGAGCCGTCATCATGCGCAGTCCTACTCTCGGCTTATTGTCTCTGGCTCTCACCGGCGCTGCGTTGCCCTTGGAGGACGGACAGGAAGGAAATGTCATCCAAAAGCCAGGCCTCCTTGAGCTACCCCTCGTACTCGCCCCGGCACAGGATACGGGCGGACTGGGAAAGACACGCAGGCGTCGACAAGTTGAACAGGCGCTTGGAGTGGCCCGGACCAAGATCCAGGCCATTGAGCTCTCCATCGGAACGCCACCGCAAAAGGTCCTTACCGACTTTGACACGGGCTCTGACAAGTTCTTCACCATTGACTTGCCCAGCCAAGCAGTCTTGGTGCGCCCGAACCTCAAGCGCGAGACCTTCTTCGAGAAGAAGGCGAGTACTTCGCTCAATGCCACCGGGGTCAAGGATGGGATTTTCTTCTTTGATCGAAAGGGTCTTGAGTACGAAGTCTACGAAGATGAGATATCAATCGGGGGTAAGTCCACGCTGCTCATTGACAGTACACTCCCCAGTGGTCAGTTCCGCCAGTAAACTAACGGCTCCCAAACTTGCAGCTGCCGCTCTTGGACGGATATCCTTCGGAATTGGAGAAATCGGAGGCAAGCTTACAAACAACCTTATTGAACGAGGCCTCTGGGGCATGGGCCCGGGTTCGAACAACCACATCTTTGACAGGCTCAAGGAGAAGGGCCTGATCCAAAGCAAGACGTTCAGTCTCGCCGCCGCGGACGGCAACGGCAATCATGGCGCAGTGATCTTTGGCGGAATCGACACCAAGAAGTTCCAAGGCAGCCTTCAAAAAGTACCGATGATTCCCAAGGCCGACGGAACCATCGACCAGTAAATCCACTCCCTGCTCCTCACGTCAAGACGCATCGGAGAGACTGACAATTCTGATGCAGCTACAACGTGGAACTCTCAAAGATTGAGACCAAGAACAAGGATGGCTCCTTCAGTCTATTCGGGGGTAAACCGATGTCCGTGACGCTGGACTCCGGCTCGTCCATCAGCCTGTTGCCCGCAAACGTCCACGCCGAGATGCTCAAGGCTTTCCCCGACGCCAAACGCTCATCCAAGATTGGGGGTCTGTACGAGGTAGACTGCGCGCGCCAAAAGGAGGACTCGACGGTGGACTTTACCTTTTCCGGGGCGACTGTCAAGGTTCCGTACTCGAACTTCATCATGGAGCTAAAGGGCACATGCTACTTGAGCGTTGTGGCATCGGGTAAGTTTAAGATTGTCCCCTAATTGTCATTCCGCCGAGAAGTCAAGCAGTGCTAATCATCGTGTCAGGTTCCGCTCTTCTCGGAAGCCCTTTCCTAGGCGGAGCGTACGTCGTCCACGACATTGAGAACAAGTCCGTCTATCTCGCCAACCGAGCTGACTGCGGCACCAACCCTGTCCCCATCAAGGCCGGGCCAGACGGCGTGCCCTCGGTCACCGGCGAATGCCCGGGCCCTGCCCCTGCTGCGCCGGTAGCCGCAACCCCGAAGCCGGTAGATGACGCGGCGAACCCGGCGACCGACGGCGCCGGCCTGATTCAGCCTTGGTGAACATTGCGACATGCTTCAATTATCAAGTCGCAATACTCTAAGCGATCACCTCTGTCGACATTGAGTGCTGTGGAGAAAATGTCGGTCTGAGTACAGGGGATAAAGAATGTCGTTAAAAGAAAGATCTGGTAGAAACAAAGAGAACTCTGTATGCATATGTTGATTTTTGCTTGAAACTTTCCATCAGTCGTTTCGTCCTGACAAGGCTATTGATTTGACATTTCCGAGCATTAAGGACGAGTGGCTTGATGGTTGTCAAAGTCGAGCAGTCAGGGCACGAGCAGTCAGGGCAGGTAATGGTCGGTATGGTCGTCGAGGTCAAGGTAAGTTCAGGTTGAAATAGACTCGAGATACAACTATATTTATAAGCAATCGCGGTAAATTGTATGTCCAAGTAGATGCAATACCCACATACTTGTGCCTGCCTTGACTCTTCTTACCTAATTCCATTACTAAACCTCGTTTTACTTCTAACGACTTGTGATTTATAAGTTATACCTTCTGACAAGACGGTGCAAAGCCGTCTTCAAGGACCTTCAGCCTTTTCATGGGCCTCGTCTCTGCGCGTCCCGAGACGCGAAATGCGGCGATATAGTGAGGAAATCCTGGCACGCAAGGACCAGTCAAACGATCTGAAAAGTGCTGCTACAGAAGGCATGGCACAGATCAAGACACCTGCCGCTTCTTCGGACATGCTATAAGTAGACTTGTTAGCTCATAAAGTTTTAGATTCCGTGAAACACATACGTTGCCATCCATGATGGAACAGTAAGGTACGTATTATCGGATCCGGCCGTGTAGTATCGCACTCTGTAGACAAGTCCGACAATACTAGATGCGCAACCACTGCGTTTGGAAGCCCAAAGTCAGATCAAGGAGCATTGTACGTATACGGGAATCAACTTACCAAAAGCCAAACATGAACATGAGCATCAGACCTAGTTTACGCTTCCAAGGCATCTGTAAGCCCCAGATAGCTGGGAGAGGTAGGAGAACTAGGTAAAGATCGGTTATCACGTTGCCGATACCCTGAATCACGACGAGGATTCTTGTCTTTGCACAGGCGCTGGAGACAAACGCAGCCAGCAGGTCGACTTGTGCTGTTCCCGTCCTAGGCGCGCACATTATGGCGAACACCAGTGATACTGCAACGGAGAAGGTAGAGATGACGGCAATGCCAGAAAAACACGCCACGCGCATCCACCTTAGGACCCGGAAGACTTGCCAATACAGGATGAGAAGCGAGATTTTGACAAAGCCTAGCGCCAGCGGCCCAATGATTTCTGTCATCAGTGACAGCTACAGGTTCCGTATGAGCTTGTGTGGCAGTGAAGGGATACATAGGATGTCTCTGAAACGGATCGCCTACCCAAAGTTGTGATCTTGTGAAAGCACCCAGAAGAATGTTCCAAGAATGCCTACCAAAAGCACTGCCTGAGACACCTTTTATAGACGGGTTAGCTCGTTTTCGAAAACGTGGTTGTGTCTGAGATGTACGAACAAGCTATGGTCATAGCAATAAAAGCAAGGCATTGTACCTAGTCTATTCAGCCTTCACAGAGACTTGAAGCAATCACAGTAGGCTTGACATACCAGACCTGCAGCGAATACGACTTATTGCCAAGGTTGTTAGGTACCTCAAAGTTCCGTTGCTTCAAAGGCTTCAGCAGCGCTTACTCTCGTCGACTCTGATTGATCTCGGGCCAAGTCGTAGCTTGGCGATCACTTTCATTGCAACAGACGCCACCATGAGAAGTATACAGACAGCCGCAACGATATAGATTTGATAGGCTGTAGATTCTGGATTTATGAAGTTGGGAACTTGGCCTGGAGGAGGCGGTTCGATCGGATAGCTGAGATACTTCGAAAAATCGGGGGGAGCCATTGATGGCGAAGTAAAAGGGCCCAAGGTCGATGAAGTCACAAGTAATTCGGTAGGATTATCCGTCATTTGGGAACCGGATCTGGATCATGGCAAATATACTGATGTCGCTCTTGAGCTTGTTAACCACGTGCCATAATCTTCGACCAACATGATATTAGAGCGAAGCACTCCAGCTTCAATTGCGGCTAGGCATCAGATCTTATAATAACTCATGTTGTCGCAGAGTGAGCAGAAAGGAGCAAAAGTGTCCTGATTTCACAATCATACAGGTGAAGCGAGATGCAAAGATATGCTACTGCAACCTCAAACGGAAGCACGTCGATGCGAATGTGACCATACGTACATGTCACATGAGTCCTGGACCCTGCGGCATGATGCAGCCGCGCCATGCAAGGCAATCATCAGTGAACTATTGCGGTGGCATAGTTTATAGCGACCAATACGGATCAAAGACGGGCTCCTTGGCGACGCGGCCAAAGATCACGAAGACTTTAGGCAACAAGAGACTGGGAACAAGAGTCGAGATGAACCGGATTGTATGACTTCACGGCCTTTTTGAAACCAGCGGAAAGAAATGACATCAACAAGCCGAGATCCGCGAGTATATTTCGCAGACAGCATGTAGGGCGCAACCTGTTCCCATGAGCTGCCATGTCACGCGCGTGGCGTGGCCCACGGTGTTGCGCTTTGGGTTCAAACGTTCAGTCTACGAGTTCGACTAGACTTGAGCACGTTCTTTGCCGCAGCCTCATCTAAACACGGGCTTCAATCTGCCGATCATCGTCACTTTTACTTGAGCATTCCTGAGCATGCTTTTTGTACTGATGAAGTGTTGCATCTTCACAAACATTGTCTTCCAAGGCTCATTCAGCGCAGAGTCGGATCTCTTATGTCAACAGAGAGGATATGGGATCCGCCGTCGAAACGCCAGATGACCCTGATCTCCCACGGAAAGGGGCTCCTACTAGGATGAGGACTGTTAATAACTGATTCATGTTCATCCTTACAAAAATACTTGTACTGATAGTTGCCTCTCTGACTCTCGCGACTCTCCGGCCCGATCAATACACTCAGTTGCGCATGATTGAAAGCTATCTTTAGCGATCTGGACGTGCCAGCCGTATCATTCATGGTAACCATATAGTAGAACCAGCAATTGAAGAATATGTGTAACGTGTCTCTTTCGGTTCTCGCAGTCCGTATTTCATTGAGCCCAGCTGAGTCCCAAGCGTGCTTCTGAATTCGACAATAGATACCTCAAGCCTTATTCCACTAAACCTCACGTCGGATTCATGTTTTGATTGTCTTCATTGACATATGGCCATTTCAAACAACACGACTTGCAGATACTGTGTCTTCCATGTTCAAAGAACAACAAGACGGCAATGTCACAGTCCCCCAGACTCAAGCGGGTCTCCTTGACGCACGCCCATAATAGTACACGGTTTAGATGGAGAGCTGCGCTAAACCTGACAACGCTTTGGTCGCGAAACCGTAGCTCCAAACCGTGCTGCAGTTACAGTCTGAGGATCATGGCCCGGTATGGGCTATTCTTGTGATTGCGATATTGCACGCTCAAATTATGATCGTCTTTGGCTTAATTGATGGAAGTTCTCGAGCGAGGATAAGTCCTTATAGTCTGCACTCTACGTTTTTCCCTTTCTTCTCATCGCTTCATCAACCCTCAACCTATCGTTCTTGACTCTTTGCTGGAACACGAATCATTTCGACAAGAAGAAAAGATACACGAAACAAGATGCACTTCTCACTTCGCACTACCCTTTCTGTTGCCGGCGCTTTGACCGTCATCGTGTCTCCCAACGCCTTGGCACAACCAGCCGGTGATCGTACGGATCCTTGCTATCCGACTCGTTATTTCCTACAGGATACTGACAACAGAATATAGGAAGACTTGATGCACGAGCTGATCAGCCGCCCGCACCAGCTGCAGCAGCTCCCAATCCGTTCTCAGGCTTTGGTTCTCTATTCGGTCTCGGAGGCCCATCATCAGGGGGCTCTACCGGCGGAGCGGCTGCGAATCCCTTGGGCGGCCTCGGCGCTCTTGGCGGTGGTCTTCCCGGTCTCGGCGGAGCCGGAGTGCCTGGTGTAGGAGGAGCCGGCACCCCAACGAGTGCGCCTGCTCCCTCTGCTTCAAGCAGCGCTGCTCCGTCCTCCACGAGTGCTCCGGCTCCCGGCCCGGCGAACCCGTTAGGAGGTCTTGGATCTTTGGGCGGATTGGCCGGTGGATTCCCCGGTCTTGGTGGAGCGGGTGCCGGACCCTCGGCCGGGGCTGCCGGCGGCGCTGCGAATCCGTTGGGTGGGTTCGGCTCTCTAGGTGGCCTCGGCGGAGGCATTCCCGGTTTTGGTGGTCTTCCTGCTGGTTCACCTGCTCCCATCGCGCCCGCCGTGCCTGATGCTCCAGCATCTTCCACTAGCAGTGTCGGCTCGACTCCTACGAAAGCTCCATAAGCGGATGGACAAATTCAGGCTCGATGTAATAAGAACTACGCGTTGAAATGCCGGGGCACACTGACACGAGCCCAATAGCTTTACATAGACTTAAATGTTGTACGTATTTAATTGACGAGTAATCGATCAAGTTTAAAGCAATGATTGGTACCTGCAGTTGGTGTTCAGACTGGTAACCAGGCCACTTGCTGTCATGATGACATGATAGGCAACGATCCCACGTACTTCCTGACAACCCGAAGACTTACAGAGTCACGACATTCCGTTTGTATGTGCAGCACCCTCTTCTTGGAGTGGTGCTCCTACACAGAAGGGTATCACTGAGGACGTGGTGACTGACCGTTTATCCCTACCAGCGTGAAGCATTCATTGCAAGGGATTCGAAGCGTCTGCCTTTTCAAGAATCATTATGAGACTAGATCCAACGTACATGTATATGCCCAGTAACATATTTTCTTAACAGGTACGTTTTAATGACACTGAAGTTTACAAGAGAGAACCGACAGTTGACAAGGCGGAATAGACTCTAATAATAGGCATCGTTTGCTGAGGAGGATGCATGTTCGTCTTAGTGCATGAACAACTGATTAAGCTGCGGAAAGTGACGTACAGGCTCTATAGAACCCTGCACTAAAAGTCAATTCAACGAACCCAGTAAACGAGACTCTCCACATTGGTTTCCTTGCTTAGTGCAAGTAGCCGATGCCAAAGTTAGGAGTGACGGCTTGGTTGCCGCAGACTGGCGCAAGGTTATCCCAAGTATCGCGTAACGTACGAAACCCCCTCGACTCCGTTAACCGCTCGTCCAAAGATACGTCCTTGCTGGGTTGACATGTCTTACACAACTTCAATCATGGCATCTACGCACATGGTAAATTGACAGAAGTCAAACTGTCAATGGCTGTTGACGAATCAGCAAACGTCTCAAGGCTGTTCCAACCGATGAACTGCCAGTTGAGTCCAAGCAGTTGTCGCAAACAAACTGCCATCGATGAATGCAACGAGCGCTTCGTTGATTCTCAAGTACACTGCGACGCGAACCAGACCCTACTTCTATCTCTCTACCCCAATCGAGTCATGAACTCGTATGTCGAGTCTATTCTTGCACTGTAACCGGCTCGACGAACTAGCCGGCTGAGTCGATTCCGCGAGTCTTGAGCCTAGGGGGGGCGCCCTAGCGTTCTCCACCGTGACAGGAACACGCCCTGAGCGTAAAGCCCACCTCAAGAGGAACGACTGCGAGCCCCCCCC
>APKU01000166.1:0-61028 GCA_000472125.2 Hirsutella thompsonii MTCC6686
CCCCTTCTCCCTCCACACCCCCACGCGCGCCCCCCCCCCCCCCCCCCCCTCCCCCAGAGGCGCTTGGCCGACGAAACACAACTGACGTGGGTGGTACGCTGGCCGAAGGCAAGCACATGTAGCGCGGAGGCAGGTGACAGTTGGGAATGGCAAGGGGACTGGCGAGGGGGGTTCAGTCTCCTCGGCTCTGTTTTATCTGCCACTCGGAAACGAGGCCAGTATTGGATCGAGACTAGCGCTCGACAATGAATCTGACCTTGGATCGTCAGTATAAAGAAGCCACGCGCGGGGGGCGAGGGCGAATGTTGCTTGAATTGACTCGTCACAGACGCTTCGACTTTGTTGACCCTGGAGGTTCTTCTTCCATTCTGTCATGAGTACTTGAACTTTTTGTCGACTTCCCCCGATTTCGAATATACCCCAAGTCGATCGATTACGGAAATCTCGAAAGGAATTCGGCCATTTACAAAACGAACATTTGAGAAATAATCATCCTCAAGTTAATTATTTCGAAAGCGATTGCCCATCATGGGTATGATGGGAGGACTGATTCTGCGGGTGGCTCTGCTGATCCCGCTCGGCATGTCCCTGATTGCCGGTATCCTGTCGGCGGTCGTGGTCAACTCTGGATCGTCGCCTGGCGCGGGCGAAGACATGGCCATCTTCAAGGTATATCCAGAAACTCTCTGACGCGGCCCCCTTGAGAGCCGTCAGGGCCGGTTGCTAAATTGTGGTCCTCGTCAGCTCAACATCTCGAAACTCGACGTCAACGCCGGTCTGGTACCCGAAACACAAGCACAAAAACGATTCGTCCTCGATGAGAGAGACATCTTTGACAGCTTCCTCACGCCTCAATCAGCAGCCGCGCCCGGTGGTCCTGTTCCCGCAGCCAAAGCAGCCACCGATCCCACCGGCCTTGTCGGTGCTCCGGCCGGTCTCCCGGGTGCCCCCGCCGGTCTTCCCGGAGCACCAGCATCATCCGGCAGCACGGGACTCACTCCATCGACTGGCACTACTCCGTCGTCCGGCCTCGTCCCCGCTGGTGGCTCCACGACCGGAACCTCGCCCGCATCCACGACTGGCTCATCCGGCACCGGCGGCGGCCTGGGGGCTCTCCTGAGTGGTGCAGCAAATGGTCTTTCGGCTGCGACCGGTGGTCAGGGCTCAAGCAGCGGTATCGGAAGTCTGGTTGGAGGCGTTCTGGGTAACGGCCCTGGTGCTGATGTAGTCGGTCAACTTGCCGGTGGACTTGCGGCGCCCATCATCAAACAGGTCGCCGACGGCGTCACCTCTGGACTTGGACTGCCGCAGTGGTACTCTCTTCACCCGAGAACCTTTTGCAACGGCAACTTTACGAACCCCAATGATCCCAATTCGGAAGTCAAGGTCCGAAGCTGTACCAAGCCTGGCCGTAAGTTTCACCTCTTAGACTTAACAGACTCAACTCCCCTTCGAGAGACGTCTCATCGCTGACTCTACTTAGAACGTCCCGCCAATATTCGCGAGGTTCTCGGTTTCGACGGCCCCTTGGCCAATATCACCGACGGTCGGCCGTTGCCGCGAGTTCTGAACGAGGGTAGCGAGCTTGTCCTTGACTTGGTTTACCTCGCCGACATTGCTCTCACCGCCCTGTTTGTCTTGGCCATCATCTTCAGCTTCTTCTCCGTCGTTCTCAACTTTGGCGCACTGATCCTGCCAAACAACAAAATCATCATCATCCTCAACCTGACCACTGCCGCCATTGCCGGCATCCTGGTCACGGTCAGCTTTGTAGTCCTCGCAGTTGGCTCCGCCATTGTTTCCGAGAGGCTCAACAGAATCATGGGCGACTTCCAGATCAACGCACAACTGGGCATGAAGTTCTTGGGTCTTGGCGTCGCTGCCACGCTCCTGTCCCTGGGTTCCCTTGGCATTTGGAGCATTGTCTTTGTCGTCCAGTTCCGCACCATCATCGTTGATCTCTTCAAGATGATGTTCAGCAAGAATCGCAAGAATGAGCTCCGCGCCGACAAGCTTGACATGGTTGAGGGCATCCACCGCAACCCGTATTAAAGCGGAGTGTTTGAAGCGGGAGCACGGCGCTTGGGAATATCACATCTACTGCAGGAACGGTAGAGCGCATTACTGAGCGTGATTTAATTAGTCTGTCTAAGCGAAAAGTGCTTCTAGTCTTCTAACTAATCGAAACCCATGTCATGAGAGACCATCATTCTGTTACGTATGCTCGGGCAACAACACGGGGTGTGTTCACCAGACGCGTGCAAATTTTGACACAAGTGTGTACATAGACCAAAGGCCCAGTTTGTTTCTATTCTGACGTGAATTTGTATCGTGTGAGGTCTTCTGGAATACTCAACTGTTGAATTCCTTGCCCCAAGTGATTGCACGTGAACATTTAAACATAGGCGCACTCGACCGCGGGTAATGCATCTCTAACTGCACTTGCAATCAACTTTATATCCGTTATATAATCCTAATAATATCACTATAAATACTAATAAATATATTTACTTGAAATCTCAATAGCTCTATGCGTTTGGTACCTATCCCCTTTCTATCGCTCTATTATATACTTTTCCCTATATCTTATAGCCTAATAGTTAAGCTATATAGCTTTACTTTTAGTACGCTGAGAAAATAAAGGAGCACGCTTAATAAATAACCGTAATAGTTGCTTGTTTCTATACTAAGCTGCGTAGGATATTATGGGTTGTCTATAATAGCAATCTCCCTGCTTTTGATAGTCCTGCGAGATCATCATCCGGGCGGTGCTCGGACAGGTTTCAAGGCCAATGCGGGCAAAGGTGAGTGTCGGTACGGGACTCAAATACCTTCGAAACGTGAAGTTCGACACAAATGGTCGGTAATCATGCGCATTTCTGCCAATGTAGGAGTTCCTATGAAACGCAGTGAATATTCTGAGCGTAGGAGAAAACAGTTGAGTGATGAGACATCCAGAACGCGCACCTTTGAGCCCATCTTGTTGAGAACATCTCCGAGGCCCCAGTCTGTTACAAGATAAGATACTCCGCAGCACCCATTCAGGCATTTCCAGCTGGTCGTTACATGTGGCATTTCAGCGCATTACAACACGATCCGCAGCAAGAAGACGCGTAACAGACCGCGCGGCCATCACGACCAACACTTCTCCAATGCAAAGGTTGCATTGACATTCATCCGCTTACGCGGCTTGCGTTCAAGGGTATAATTGGGGGTTCTAATCCGCAGCACGACATCCAACCATTCATCGACTCTTCATACATCCATGTATGCGGTCGAATCCTACGCCTAGCATGTAGCAATGGCAGACATTTTTCCAGAGGGTCAAAGGATCTTTGCAAAAGCCTTAGCACAGATTCAATGTGCCCTCAATATCCATATGCCATCCGCACTGGGGTGGCTGCCTGCCCGTCATAGGTTGAATCCTCACCAGTCGACGCAGCTACGTGGTTCATGAGTAGTCTCTCGTCAACTCACACCTGGGAAACCTCAACGCGAGCAACGGACAAACGGATCGAAGAATGCCCTGCATGACTTTTGAAAACTGGGCACAGCCTCGTGACGCGGGTTTCGATTTAGGAATACGAGGGAGTAATTTCATCAAGCCTACCAAGAGCAACCCTGAGTTTAACATGGCCTGACACCTTTGTAGCCGCGAAAGTTGTTTCGGTACCTACATAAAACTCATCACTTGTTGCGGTATCGATATGAGCGGCGAGGCAAGTGCAAGCAGTCGTAGCACGTATGAGCAGTTGAGACAAAGGTAGGTACGTTCATCATGAAGCAATCGAAGTAGGTGTTGGCACTTTACGAAGGCATCATCGAACAGTTGAACCGTTTTTGACTCTAATTACTTGCATCTACCTACATTGCCTTGATCTGGCGTGCCTGTTTCGATTACCTCGATACCTACGTCCCATTTCTACCAATGCCGTCTTCAAGTAGACAGATACTTGGCTGCAGACGGCAAATCCGTATTCGAAGCCACATCTTCATCCTAGAGTCTCTACCAACGCTGAGTGGAGTCGTGGAGTCGTATGACGTCCCATTCGGTCAAGGAATGCGTGCTTTGCCCCCACGTTTCTCGGGCGCTAATCACCGAGCTACCGGTCCGCAGCCGTGGCTCACGAGGTCCTCAAACATGGAGTCATGCAGAGGGGCGAGGATTCTATAAAACAAGTGTGCCTTGCCCTGCGCCAAGGTTTGCAGTCTCATTGGCGTTTGTCAGGTACAGGACTGTAGAATGGGCATTGGTCAAACTGGGCGATCTGTGTACCACATAGTTTCTCTCCGAACCTCTTCCAGTGGTCGATCAAACCTGCGCACAATTAAGACACCTATTTTCTTCGTAGTCATCAACGCATCATGCCACATTCGCTCGAATAGTCCCAGTATGCCTCACTGATTGATGCACAGGAACGATTCCCCTTTTTTGACAGCATAGAAATGAGGACGATGCGGACGGGTGAGCATGATGATGGATTAAGCCTAGACTGTGTCAGGCCCAAGAACATGTGGGATCAAGACAATGTTCGGGTGGAGGGGGGGAGACCGCCGAACGGAAAGCCCGCTGGTCATCATCCCATGGACGTTGGAGTGATTGTCTGTGGCACTGGAGACACGAACCAGCGAGTTTCGAGAGAGACGGGGAGGGGAAGAAGAGTGCAGACTGGACAAAAGGCCCAAAGCACACACACAAAGAGAAGACAAGGCAGAAAAAGTTGCCTCTCTCAGAAATGCAACTTACTTACAAGGCCAGGAGATTGTTTGCCTCTTTTGGACCAGAAGCCGGCCTATCCCTACCTCGTTCAAGCGAGAGTGTGCTCACTCGCTCGCTTGGGAAAAAGCCGAACTCACTTTACCGTACGTTACGTTATTGTGCTCAGTAGCCCATAGTGTATCTGGGCATGCACTGTATCTCGGCTTGGAACCCGGGCGCTGCAGAACGAACATCTCGGCCGGGCCGTGTCGCACTCCATGTCGTTGGCCCGATATGATTCGTGGGGTAGCAAGAGTGTGAAACGGCTGCGCAAAAGGGGCCAATCGCAAGTCGGCCGCACGCAAAGCATCAATCGCCAACGACATGAACGCCTACAGTAGCTCAACTTGCCGTACTTGTCTGACGCGCAAGCCTTCGTTTCCGGGAAAGCAGGGGAGGGGAAGGGGGAGGGAGAGGGCCATCAATCAAGGATTCGCAGTATACGTATTCTGTATTCGTAACCCGCTCTCCACTTTATCAGCCTACCTGTGCGTTGTCATGGGTGTTGTCATGGGCGGTTGTTTCCCTTTGTTGATATTGTACCGTATGCACCAGCATGACTATATCTCAGGGCCATATTAATGCCCCAAAGATTTGAGAGAAAAGGAGAGATGGCTGTACTTTTGTCACCGTGAGCCATCTTGAAGTCAAGACCTTTCAACCTTTTTTAAAAGACTTGAAAAAAGCCCTCTTTCTTACATGGCGGCCCGCCCACGTTTTTTACCTTTAGCCACATCCTCCAACTAAGACCCCCGTTTCTCTGGAATTCTGCATGCTAAAGAACAAATAATAAGCGGGTTGGGTAGTCAGTTTTTTCTTCCCATTCTTCTTCAGGCCCCAGGCTGTCTCGCCCAGAACTGTCTCGCCCAGCCCTTGGACGCATTGCAACGGACTCCACCCAGCCAATCTTAAACTCCAAGTCGCTGCTGCGTCACTTTCCTTGCTGTACAGTATTCTTTCATTGCCTTTCTTAAAAAGAAGCCGCCGAAGCTTCCATTTTTCCCCCGTTGGTTTTCCCTCTTTTTCCGGCTCCTCCCCCGCCCCCCACACACACCCCCCCCTTCGATATAAAGGCAGGCCGTCTTGTCCGTCGTCTTCGGGCGCCCGCCCCCCCCGGACAAACCAACGCCAGGCCCCCTTCCCCGACGATGAAGGCGAGCAGTCGTCGGAACCTTGGGAGGACATTTGCAATATCCGCCATCGCCGTATTCGCCATCCTCGTCATCCATCATCTCATTTATCTCGATTTTTTCGAATCCGAGTCTTCCGAGCCGCTCTCCGGCATTAGGAGCTGTCTGCCGGCTGCCTCTCCGGTTCCGGTACCGCTCTCGGACCCGGCCACCGCGTCGCCGAGGGAACCGCCGCGCATTCCGAGCATTATTCACCAGATTTGGAAATCGCACAATGTCAGCACCTATCCGACGGAAAACTCTTATTCTTCCTGGAAGACCTATTTTGAGCCCCGGCAGTACGCGGTGAAGCTCTGGACCGACGACGATGTCCTGAGGCTCATCAGGGACAAGTATTCGTGGCTGCTGTCGACGTACGAGGCCTATCCGCACAACATTCAGCGCGCAGATGTCGCCAGACTCGTCGTCATTCACGCCGAGGGGGGCGTCTACTCGGATCTCGACGTTCATCCCGTCTCGGTCGAGGCAATCGGGTGTTTGAGAAACCTCGATTATGAAGCCATTTTTGCACCCACCTCGGGTACGCTTGGGTTCAGTAACCACTTCTTCATGGCCGAGCGCGACTCCCCTGTCCTGCAATTGATCCTCCAAGAGGTGAAGCGACGCAGTCAGTCGAGTTCTCGCAGATTCTTGTTACCTTACCTCGAGGTATTCTGGTCCACGGGGCCAAAGATGGTCACGTCCGTCCTCCGCCAGCACGTCTTGTCTACAAAGACGGGCAGTCACAGAGTCGGGCTCTTGGATGAAGAGGCATCCAGAGACTTCATCATACACGGTACGGGACGCTCGTGGCATGGAGCCGACGGACGCTTCCTCAACTATGTCTCGGATAATGCGCGACTGGATAGTCCTTGGATGCTTCTTCCTCTCCTAGCCATCATTTGTTTAATCGTTCACATTGCATTGCGGCGGCGTCGGCACATGCGTCTTTCTGACGATGATTATTTCACGAAGGCATGATTCCCCATAGATATTCATAGATGACATGCATACAACGCTTCATTGCGTGCCTGATTGGTCAAACAAGACTGCATAAATGTCACATCACTGAGCAAACCGTCATGCATCCTCCAATTACGGGCCACCATCTGCATCGGCATTGCGAACATGCGTGTGACCAGATCGTTCCCTTCCAGCCGCTTCACGAGATTAACAAAGACTCATCCCGCGCAACACTAGGCATTCTCAAGTTCTTCCATGCGGTGCACGAATTCTTCCTGAAGCCTTTGGAGGTAACCCGGTAAGGCCTCCTCGCTACCAGAATCTCGTGCTTGTATTAAGGCGGCATGCAGATTGAGCAAGAGTTTTCGACGCACCACAAGCTTGCGCGACTCAGATGTCTGCCGGCTTTCCTCTCTTCTCTGTCGCAGCGATCGAGCCACCTCTTCTGCCTTCTGAATGAAGCTCAAGGGCAGGCCAAAGGCGCGCGCCAGATGAATCCCATAGTGCTCACCTTCATCCAGAGTCCCAGCGGTAGCTTTGTACAGCATCTTCAGATGGGGAAGACCCGAGGCCGTCTCGGACGTCTGCGAGGCTAAATGGAGATTCAAGACGCCAGGTCGTTCGCCCAGAACACGCGCCATGTCCACAAAGTGCGTCACGAACCAGACCGACGCCTTCGTCTCAAGCAGAGCCTCCGAAATGGCGATTGCGATAGCCAGTCCGTCCCTTGTGCTGGTTCCTCGACCCAGTTCATCAATGATTGCGAGACTCTTGCCGTCAATGTTTCGTAATACGAATGCCATTTCGCGCATCTCGACGGAGAAAGAAGATAGACTAGCTTCAATGCTATCATCCAGAGATACTCGCGCAAAGGTGTTGTGAATGATTGGGAAAGCCGCATATTCAGCTGGAACGAAACAGCCAATCTGCGCCATTATTTGAAGCAGGGCGACAGTGCGGATGTACGTGCTTTTACCGCTCATGTTGCATCCCGTAACTACGTGAAAGCTGTACTGCTCTGTCGCATAGTAGTCGTTAGGAACGTAGCCGGTGGTCAACGTCTGCCATACAAATACGAACATCAATACTGATCACGCACAGGAAAACAAAGTACTTACTCGATCCAACACAGGGTGCCTTGCGGACTTGAGTGCCAACGTATCTGAGATTTCGGGTCTGATATAGTCACGCGTAGTTACCAGTTGTGCAAAAGAGGCCATCATATCGACGAGGGCCACGGATTCGCACACGCGGAAAAGCTCGGGCGATACCCGTCGTAAATCCCGCATCAATCCCTGAATGACCGCATCGCTTCGGATGATGACTTCGTTTGAGGTGTCTGATAGTCGTACGTTGAGCTTGACGAGGTCCAGCGTTTGGCACTCGATGATGTCTTTTTTGCGAACCTGATTGATGAAGACCGGTGGTAGCTCGGCATCCTCAAAGTCGGTGATCCTCAGACGAAGCCAATATTTCCGCCCATTGTCGAATTTGAGCGTCGCGCGGATTCGATGCTCTTCTACATACGATCAATACTTGGAATGACGAGTACTTGACACTCCTGAGTCAGACCAACCATTCAAGGTGCCGACATGTTGATGAATCTCGTCAGTTAGCTCTTTGTATGTTTGTCGAGCGACATCGAGCATGCCGTTGATGCCAGACTTCACCGCAAATGTTCGTTGATTTCGTAGGTCCAAAGATGATTTCATGTATGTGACGTCGGCCTCGATAATGGTGCGGATGTTGTTCAAGATTGGGACTGTGATCTCAGGCCTGCAATAGCCGCGGGCTTTAGCCAGTAAATCACTGTGCGCTGAACCAAGAGCTGTGTATAATTCTGGAGCTGACTCAAGAAAGCTCTTCACCATGAGGATTTGACCGATTTGTTCTTCCATTTGCATCATGCTCGCGTCTGAGCAAACTAGGATGAGCTTGTTGGTCTGCGCGTCAGTTTCCATACCCGATCTTGATGGCAGCAAGACTCACTTTGGTGAGCAATCTCTCAACATCGTGAAAGAGCTTTAAGGCTGTCTACCTGTCAGGGGGGTTCAGCGGCGAAAGGTTGGCGACCTTACCTGCACGAGTTTCCCGAAACATCTCCTCGTTTGTTGAAAACTCCTCGACGGCCTCATAGCGAGGTGCGATGAAAGCGTCGTAACGAGTTGGAGGCTGTAGGATGTTGCTGCGCAGCATACGCGCACCCATCGGAGTACAGGTGTGATTGAGAAGTCCGTACAAGCAGTCCTTGGATTTAGCATTGCGTAGATTCTGCATGATCTCAAGCGACTGCATGGCCGAGATGTCAATCATCATGGTATCCTCGGATGGCTGATATCGGATTCGAAGGGAATGAGGGGCGAAGCTGGTCGAGAATTGGTGCTCCAAATACTTCATGACCTGGAAGGA
Organism: Hirsutella thompsonii MTCC6686; assembly: GCA_000472125.2. Taxonomy (NCBI): domain Eukaryota; kingdom Fungi; phylum Ascomycota; class Sordariomycetes; order Hypocreales; family Ophiocordycipitaceae; genus Hirsutella; species Hirsutella thompsonii. The sequence continues at coordinate 9,301 of APKU01000166.1, forward strand.
GTCAGTCGGAAGCACTCAAGAACTTAATAGACTTACGGCGGCCAAGGAGGACGTGGCGTAGTATTTGCCTTGCAGAGCAAATTTGACTGGTTCGACGTCACTTGGAGTTGCAAGCTTGTGTATATAGTCGAGCCCAGCGTGTTCGGACCAAGCTGACCGATCCATGGCATCGCAGCGAGCTTCACGGACGATCTCCTTGACAAGTTTGTACAAAGTGCTCGGGTTACTTGGTGAACAGGCAGAGGTCCTGAAAACAATGCGAGACGGCGAAAACATTTGTATCTTATGAATGGTCTTGACATAGGATTGGTTGTCACATATCTGACTGACGATGGCTTCGCCGAGAGAGGTGTTGACGAATGCGATGCCTACTGAAGGAGTAACTCCGCAAGACTCCGCCAACGCGCAAACAATATTTTGCTGGTCATTAAGACCAAGGACCGATGAAGCCGTAGTTGCTCGAGACTTACGGCCCGATGCGGTGGTAGGTCGAGTCCCCGAGCGCGAGGCCGATGTGCGAGACGTGCTGGCTCGTGTGCTTGCAATTGATGGCGTATACGCCGAGCGGGATCTTTGATTGCAGGCCGCATCATTAGATCGGAAGGTGAGCGGCGAGCTGCCTAGAGATTGCGAGTGCGAATTGTCTTGAAAGTAGGCGGACGATGAAATCGTCGTACTTCTTGGTTGCTCGGAGTCATGGCAAGACATGGCGAATCGAGCTGAACCACTTTACTCAACCATCTGTATAGGCTCAATTAAGAGATTGGGCGAGAGCCCAGTTTCTCGATAAACTGGGCGTGAATCAAAGACGTCACGATGCTTTGGACGCATCAACGAGATGAAGTTGGGTTGAAAGAGTCTTCATTTTCGAGAGCTATCTCGTCGCTCCTGCCGCAACCTCACTTCATGCCTGAGGTTTCCGTCTTGCCTAATTTCTCGTCGACTTCAATGAGGAAGTTGTCAAGTCGAGGAAAGAGTGGCTGACGCGGTGCGCCGGCATCCTTTGGGGCCCCATTCGCGGCAATAGCGCAGTCACCCCCTGTAAATGAGCTGGCACGTGCCTCCGCCGAAATCTGCACAGCTCCTTCTTCTCCTCTCACAACACTGAAAGTGCCGCACCCGCCTCGACACATTTGCACTTGCGACACGCATAGGCACACGCGTCACCCAGCTCTTCTGAAAGCAGAGTCCTCAGATGGCCCAAGCAGCCATGTTCGGCATTCTCGAGGCCGTCTCTGTACCTCACTCGGGCATCTACTCATCATGCGAGGACCTGATGCGCGACCTCAATGCACGCGCCGAGAAAGAGGGCTACAAGATTGTCAAGGCCAGGTCCCACCGTAGCCGTCCAGGAGCACCGATATGTCGTGCCGACTTGGTTTGCGAACGTGGTGGTCGTCCGTATGTATGTCAGGCCACGAAGCACAAGACGTCAACCAAGAAGACCAATTGTCCATGGAAAGCCAAAGCTGTCAACCGCAAGGTCGTGGGTGGCTGGGTGTTGACGGTCACCTGCGACCACCATAACCATGAGCCTGGCACGCCAGAACCGCCCACTCCGTCAGCGCATAGCGAAGCAGAGGATGACGAAGAGGTTGATGAAGAGACTGGTAAGCTCCCTAATTGATGCCCTTTGTACTGCCAGCAGCCGTGCGCTGACACTTTCCAGAGGGCCCTCGTCCGGATCCCGAAACCTCAGCCGCGCTTCAGATTGCCGGCGTAAGTGACAGCGTGCTCCGCCTGAGCGGAGATACCTTTCACCGTTTCAAGATGGAGTATCGCAAAATGTCCCAGCCCGAACGACTGGGCATCCTCTCGCAAATGCAGCTGCGAATCGCTGCCATCTATGCCGTTCAGAATGAGGACGTGCAGCGGCAGAGACGCCAAGATGCACAGAACAAACGACACCAGGAGATTGAGGAACAGCGGAAACTCTTGGAGGCGCGAGGTCTTCAATCGGTCAAGCGCAAAAGAGGCACGAGGTTTCCGCCACTGTTACCGCGAGTCGAAAGCAATGATGCCAGCTCCAATGAAACTCAACAGCAACCGAGTCAGGATCAATCCGAAGCCCAGATGCTCCAACACCTGCAACAGGCAATTGAAGCTCCTCAAGCCCAGGTACCGGCTCAGTCGTCCGCTACAGCTGCTACGGCACCCCCTATGCCGCAGATTAGAAATCATCAAGGGCCTTCCAAGCGCGGCCGTGGCGGAAGGAGGATACAGGCGAACCCCCGACCGTCCCAGGTCTCGGATCCGCAGCCTCAACAGCAGTTGCTGCCGCAAATTCCTCAGCAGTCGTCAGCTCAGTCCATGGAATCTCAAGACTCTTGACCGGATCCACTCAAGCAAAGTGGTCGTAATTTACACGGCCAAGACGGCTTACCTGAGTCGAGTACTGAGACCGCGGGGTCCCAGTGGAGAATGTGGGGCCGCGAAATCCCCTGCCCACGGCAGCTATCGGCCTGACCCCTTGTCTTAGTGTGATTCTGTTAGTGCCTGGAGCGTCACGACTGCTCTCACCGCCAAAAATTTCCTGCAATTCTGCCCATCCACTGCGACCGCGCGAAATCGTCTCGCTTCCGCTGGCGTTCTAGTCCCTCTCGCAGACATCACATTTCTCTTGTTTTCTCACAATGGCAACAATAGTACCCCGGCCATCAAAACGGCAAAGACGAGAAGATCTTGAACGGTCACAGGTTCAACAAGATGTCTCTGCGAGCTCCGGACCTGCTGGCTCCTTCAAGGCGCGGTTCCTGGACAGCGATGGCAAGCAAGTCTGCGACGTGATCGAGGTCCCGCTGGCCGATGCGTCGGAGAAGAACCTATCCTTACTCCTCAATACATTACTCGCACGGGTTCGTTTCGAACAATGCAAAATGCAAAGGAGCCCCTCTAATTTGTTTCCGGCGTAGGAAAGGGAAGAGTTCCTCCCGTACCGCTTCCGAATACACATCCCCGACACCGACATCATCGTTGATCAGTATCCTACCGACCTCCTGCAGCTTCTACGAAACCATGGCATCGAGAACCCTTTCGAGACGACCGTGACGCTCACTGCAGATCCACAGGCAGTCTTTAAGGTTCATGCTGTTACGCGCATGTCGCACAAGATCCCCGGCCACGGTGAAGCGATACTGGCGGCCCAATTCAGTCCTGCAACTAGCAAGCGTTTAGCGACCGGCTCCGGCGACAAGACGGCCCGCATTTGGGACACGGAGACTGGAACTCCCCAGTTCACACTCTCCGGTCACACGCACTGGGTACTCTGCGTAGCTTGGTCCCCCGATGGAGCTCGGCTAGCGACGGGCAGCATGGATAAGTCCATTCGGCTCTGGGATCCCCAGACCGGAAAGCCTTGGGGCTCGGGGCCGCTGACGGGACACGCCAAGTGGATAACCAACATGGTATGGGAGCCGTATCACCTGTGGAAGAACGGCACACCTCGGCTAGCCAGCGCCAGCAAGGATGGCACGATTAGAGTGTGGACGGTCAACACGGGGAAGACGGAGCATGTGCTGTCGGGCCACAAGAGCTCAGTCAGCTGCGTGCGCTGGGGAGGCACAGGGCTGATATACTCGGGCAGCCACGACAAGACAGTCCGAGTGTGGGACGCCGAAAAGGGCGTCCTGGTGCACACTCTCTCGGCACATGCACATTGGGTAAACCACTTGGCACTGTCGACCGACTTTGCCCTACGCACTGCCTTTTTTGATCACGAGCCGACACCTGAGGCAGACGAGGAGAAGCGAGCCAAAGCTAGAGCGCGTTTCGACAAGGCAGCAAAGGTGCAAGGGAAAATCTCGGAGAGACTGGTCTCGGCTAGTGACGACTTTACCATGTATCTGTGGGATCCGTCACAGAGCACAAAGCCCCTTGCCCGCATGCTGGGACACCAGAAGCAAATCAATCACGTTACATTTTCACCCGATAACACGCTCATCGCCAGTGCCGGCTGGGACAACCATGTCAAGCTGTGGAGTGCAAGGTAGGGACAGAGATTGTGACGCCGCTGCAGAGCACTCGGCTAATGGAATGCTTACAGGGATGGCAAATTTATCAACACGCTTCGTGGTCACGTTGCAACCGTCTATCAGTGCGCGTTCTCGGCCGACTCCCGACTGCTCGTTACGGGATCTAAGGACACCACACTCAAGGTATGGTCGGTGGCGTCGTGCAATCTCGCAGCCGATCTCCCTGGACACAACGATGAGGTGTACGCAGTTGACTGGGCGCCGGACGGCAAACGAGTGGCCAGCGGCGGCAAGGACAAGGCTGTGCGGTTGTGGCAGAACTGAGGTGAAGCTCGCTTGTTCTAGAAGCGTGACGTGGATTACTTGGAAGCGGCACAGAGTGACTGTTTTGAATGAAGAAGGCGAGAGGGTGTTGAGGCAAAAGAAGACAAAGGTTGGCAAAAGATGACAGTTGAAGATGTTCGCAGCACAGCCTTGAGCGACGGGAATGGCGGTTGGCCGTCACACAGTGATGCTCGAGCCGGGGAATCGGATGAGTGGAAGCACGGCGCCACGGACGCGTTTAGGCTCGCCATGACGTCGACTGAATCCGGCATGGCAAGCGGAAGGAGTCGCGACCGTTGTTGGACGGCCAGTCAGAGTTCATGACGACACGATGGCGTTGGCAGGAGTCTGAAACTGTAAATAGGGCGGAATGATAGGTTGGCTGGAACGGGCCTCTGTCTTGTCCAACACTGACGCATGGCCAATAGCCGAAGGAGAAAATGACATGGGCCATGGTGATGATGTATGTACTTCGTACCGTCCTGTACTTTACAGTAGAGCATCGCTCATTTATGACGAACGGAGGACGGGGCTGACTGGGCCAGGATCTCCAAGACGAAGGCTGAGCAACGCCAACGCAAACATGTGAGGGCCAGATGGGCCTTGCTGTCATGGCCTGGAAATAACGACGGAGACATGCTGGGAATGCTCATTGCCTGTGATTGGAAGGGATGAGTCTTTTTCCCCTCGCGATGGAGCATCTCCGTGCACAGACAGACTGGGACAATGGATGTTCCTTGGCTGCCAGTCTGGTGAGTGACGTCCATCTTGCTACTGCACGGTACAGTACAGTAACGTACAAACAAAGCGTCGGTTGGAAAGACGAAACGATGAGCTCGGACCGAGCCTCCCGAAGGACACAAGGAAGCTTGGCGAGTCGGGTTGGCCGAGAGCTGAAGACCATCAACTGACCCGTGTACAAAGTATGTACGAAAGCACTGTACGGTGTACCCAAATAAGATGGCAACTGTTAAGCGGTGGATTGTGTCATCTATACACCATGATTGTATCACTCCTGACGAGAGATGCCGTCGTCCCTACGAATACAGGATGGGGATTACTGGAAGTCATGACATTCGAGGGTGGAGAAGTGTCTAGGCTCATGAAGAAAGTGAGGCGTTTTTTGCGGCGGCGGACCTTGATTGTAGACATCCTGGACGAGCCAACTTTTACGATGCTAACTTGAGAGTGATGAACAGGGGCGACGATGTGACTGACTGTACGAAGTACGTACAATATGTAAAGTACGGTAGTTAAGGCAGGTATGAAGAGAGGTGCCGAAGGTACGTCGCGCGTCATGTCGTGGTGCCCTGGCTTTGTCCGCTGCAGGACCAAGTTGCAAGGTCCCCGGGGCCCACGTGCAGCATCTACTTGGCTATGGATACATGCAGTAAGTTGAAAAGGAGGTGGGAGGGATGGATGGATGTGGTGTTGCATGCCCAGCGAGGGAGGCGCCGGGCCCCCGATTCGTCGATACGTAAGTTGCGAGTATTTGAGCTTTGGTCCAGGGTACGGGTTTCCAGACTGTAGCTGTGCAGTAGCTCTAAAAGGGGGTGGAGGGGGGAGATGAGCAGTTGAGAGGCACGGAAGCTGTCATCTGTCGTGGTTGGAGCTGTAGCTTTTTCTTTCTCTCTCGAACGCGCCAGAGTGTGTGGTTGCAGAAAAGGGACAGTATGAAAGATGATGGATGGCGCCTTTTCATCTACATAGCCGAAGAAGACTGACTCCTCCACCCTTTTTTCTTGTTGAGGATATTCTCGACGAGCGATATTTTTTTTACTACTCTGCAGCGTAGGGGCAATGTAACTGATGAGCTTGCGCGTAGATGTGGGTGTGTGTGGGTGTGTGTGAATGAGTGAGGGTGAGGATGAGGTGTAAGAGTGAAAGGTCCGGCTGGAGGGAAAGGGAAAATGGTACGAGATACTTTGTAGGCCTGCGATTTCCTGAGCGGCCTCTTCCAGTCGTACCGGCGGGAGGCAATGTCGTGTCCCGCATGAAGATGGGGGCAGGGTTGGGAGGGGCGACGGGAGGGCCCAGTCCGGTCGACGGACCAAAGATTCCTGGGCGTACGAGGAAATACGATACTGTAAGAAACCAAGGTCATCTGAGCCTTGCCGCGTTGCGTACGCCAATTTACAACACTTACAATTTTCAAGCAGGTTTTTGAAGAGGACCCGAGTACGGTATACAGGTATTGTAGATTGCAGGTTTGCGTGTGTATCTCGTAGGTGGCTTTTGAGGCTGTCGATTTTCCCAAGGGCATCGGACGGATCTGGGCGACAGAGCTACTGTACTTGGGCTACGTGCTTTGTGTTACGGGTAAGGATTGGGGCAGGACATCGGCGATGGATGATGCGATTTGTAAAGGAAATGAGTCCTGTGCGTGTACATGGCTAGCGATGTTTGGGAGGAGTTGTTGAGTTGAAGCATTAACTTACAGCGGAGATCAAGAAAGCAGATGAAGAGGTCTCCGAGACTGGATACGCGGCTGCGGTAGCCGTTACCAAGCCGCCGACGAGAAACTCAGTGGCAGAGTCTAGTCACTTTGACCCCGTCCCTGTCGACGGCTGCTGAAGAACTCGAAGCTACTAAGTTCGGTAGTAAGCGGTCGAGTCTGGTCGAGAGTCGAGGTATAAGTACGGAGGTGGGAGCGCCACTGCGGCTAGCGTCGCACTCTTTTGTACCGTGCCTTGCATCTGCGTCGGCGGTAGCGCCCCAGCCATGCCTGGTTTGTCGGATGCGGGTTGGATGCAACCTGCTGATTGAATGGACGACGTGTGCCAGCTAGCTAACGGCTGGGAACTGACGGCTGCGAGAGACCAGAGGATGTAAAAAAAAAAAGAGAGAGCTCGCGGCCAAGAGAATGAAGGAGAAAACTCCGGACTGCGATTGGAGGACGGGGACATTCGGGGATGGTCTAGAACTTGGCCATCTTAGTAGTACAATAGTAAGGCAAGGTAGTAGACTAGCCCATGATTTGCAGGTATGAGAGGAACAACGGGAAAGTGGACGGGGACTTCAAGACTAGACCAGACCAGACCAGGCTCTTTGTCAACCACAGGCAAAGTATGGGGATACATGCGATGCAAGAGACTCGGAGGAACCGTCTAGAAATATCTCTATAACCCCCCTTTCCCCCTCCTTCCCCAGTCGACCCTTGATCAAAATTTCCCTTTTTCTTCTTCAAACCTCTACAACCCTTGCTCGACGTCGCCTCTTTGTCACTCGTGCATTGGGAGGGATACAACACCCCAATTCCAGTTTCTCTTGGGCTTTGACTGCCTGAACATAGAGGTGCTGCGTCATCGCTCCACTCAACCCGCACATGCAAGTTACAGACTGTACTTCGTGCATACGGGACAGTTGGTAGGCCTGCATATGGCGGGCCTTGTTGGAATAAAGAGGAGCTAGCCTACCGTTGCTGCTAAAAAGTTCAAAGCCCCTCCGCCGCCGCCCCCAAAAAAAAGCCAAAGCACCAGACCAGACCAGACATCGATCCATCGGCTCTCTCCACCGACAACGACCGCCCGCCGCCTCTGGTCCGCACGGCAAAAGGGCTCCATTTCTTTGCCTCCTTCAAATCTCATCCGCCTTCTCCCTTTCTCCTCCCTTCCGAAGGCGCTCTCAACATCTCCTTACGCCCGCCTTTTCCTCTCTTGTTTCAGCAGCTCTTGTCGAGCCTTTGTTTCATTTCTCACCGTCTCTCTGTCCTCGTTCCATCATGACCGTCTTCATCTGCTCGCTGTAAGTCATATGGGCTTTTACCACCCCGCCTCGTCTCGCATCTGGGCCTGAGCTGACTCTATTATCCAGGTTCCTCCCCAAGACGATCCAGTTCAACCTTCCCGGGACACCGCCTCGTCGCAGTACCGACTTATCCCGCCGGCGAGCCAGGGCGATACCTCCTCCGGCGCCCAAGCCCTCATCCTCTGCCGCGCCGGCCGATGTCCAGCCCAGCCTGTTCAGTCCACGCCCCGACCTGACGCCACCTCACACACCCGTCGACGAGGACCCCGAGTCTCCGGATCCCTGGGCCAACGAGGATGGCCTGCGCATACAGTTCCCCAACGACGTCGGCTCTCCGGCGGCCTCGGCTTCGTCTCAATGGGGCTCTCGTGCCGGACAGCCGTCATCCCGCGCCAACCTCCCTCCTCCGGCCGATGTCTTTGAGCACTCTCGGACCCTGCAAAAGGCTCGCGAGCTCGGCCGCAGGGGCGTCAGCCAGCCGAAGCCACTCGAGCGCAGCGATAGCCACGACCGCGTCTTCTCCTCGGCCCCGTGGAAGGTCGTCGACGCCGACCAGGGCAATGGCGGCCTGCGGAATGCGGCAAAGGCGGCTGCTCGCGACGGCCTGCTCAACGACTACATGTGGATAGGCTCCCTCGGCATGCCCACCGACGCCCTCGACGGCTCTCATCAGAAGCAGGCCATCGAGGATACCCTGGCCACGGACTATAGCATGCTGACCGTCTTTTGCTCCGACAAGGACTTTGACGGCCACTACACACACTTTTGCAAGCAGATCCTCTGGCCCGTCTTTCACTATCAGATCCCGGACAACCCAAAGAGCAAGGCCTACGAGGACCACTCATGGCAGTATTACGTCAATGTCAATCAGGCATTTGCCGACAAGATTGTCCAGAACTGGAAGCGCGGCGACGTCATCTGGATTCACGACTACCACCTGCTGCTCGTTCCCGGCATGGTCCGTAAGAAGCTGCCTGATGCGAAGATCGGCTTCTTCCTCCACGTCGCCTTTCCCTCCTCCGAGGTCTTTCGCTGCCTCGCCGTCCGCAACGAGCTGCTCGAGGGCATGCTCGGCGCCAACTTGGTCGGCTTCCAGATCCACGAGTACGCCCGCCACTTCCTTCAGACCTGCAGCCGGCTGCTTTCGGTCGAGGCGACGCCAGAGGGGCTGCAGCTCGAGGACCGCTTCGTTGACGTCGTCAACACGGCCATTGGCATCGACCCCGTCAGCCTGGCAAAGCATCGCGGCGAGGAAGACGTAGAGCGCTGGCTACGCATACTTCAGGAACGGTACAAGGGCAAGAAGCTCATTGTCGCCCGCGACAAGCTCGACCACGTGCGCGGCGTGCGGCAGAAGCTGCTGACCTATGAGCTGTTCCTAAACCAGAACCCGCAGTGGCGTGAGAACACGGTTCTCATCCAGGTGGCCCTGTCCTCGGGCGAAAAGTCGGACCTCGACGTTACAGTGTCCGATATTGTCACCCGCGTCAACTCAACCTGGGCCAACCTCGCGTACCAGCCCGTCGTCTACCTCAAGCAGGACATCGACTACGCCCAGTACCTCGCGCTTTTGACGATTGCCGATGCCCTCATGATTACGAGTCAGCGCGAGGGCATGAACCTGACGTCACACGAGTACATCTTCTGCCAGGACGGCCAGCTCGAACCTTCCCAAAAGCATGGCTCTCTGATTCTATCCGAATTTACCGGCACGTCGTCGCTGTTCAACGGCAACGAGCTGTCCGTAAACCCCTGGGACTATCGCCAGTGTGCCGACGCGATCAAGCAGGCACTCGAGATGGATGACGAGGAAAAGAAGCGTCGCTGGGAGAAGTTATACGAGTCGGCGGCCAAGCATACCGGCTCGAGCTGGTTTGGTGAGCTGCTGTCGCGACTTGATCGGGCGTACGACGAGCAGCACAAGCGCGACCAGACACTAGTGCCGCGTCTCAGCCTCGATGCCGTCATGAAGCAGTATAAGCAGTCGCACCGCAGGCTTTTCATGCTCGATTACGAGGGCACCCTTGTCAACTGGGGCCAGATGAACCGCATCATCCCTGTCAGTCCGCAACGTACCCTCGATGTGCTCAACGACCTGCTTCTCGACGAGCGCAACATTGTCTTTGTCATGTCTGGTCGGCGTCCCGAGGAGCTCGAGAATACCTTTCGACGTGTGCCAAATCTTGGCCTCATTGCGGAGAACGGGTGCTTCATCCGTGATTGCGGCTCGGAGCAATGGGTCGACATGTCGGACGCGGAACGGATCGAAGACTGGAAGGAATCGGTCAAGCCAATCGTGCAGTACTTTTTGGAACGCACGCCCGGAACGGTTGTCGAAGAACGGCACTGCAGTCTTCTCTTCCACTATGATGGCGCCGAAGACTGTGAGACGGCGTGCCGTCAGGCATCCGACTGCGCCAATCACATCAATGACGCTTGCGAGGCGCAGCGTGTCCACGCCGTCGTTGTAGATGGTTCCATCATCATTGAGCCTCTCGACTACAACAAGAGCACTGCTGCGCAAAAGGTGTTTGAGAAGCTGCAGGCTCAAAAGCAAGATCCCATTGACTTTTTGATGGTTGCTGGCGACGGCCGAGAGGATGAAAAGGTCTTTAAATGGGCCAACCTACTCCGGGATCGCGGCACGGTCAAGGAGGTTGTGACGGTCAGCCTAGCGAATCGCAGCACCGAAGCTGCAGCAACCCTTACTCAGGGAGTCAGCGGTAAGGAACTATGATATTCTTTCTCGAATAGGACATTGACTGACATGCATCTGCAGGTGTACGAAACTGTCTGGAGCGCCTTGCCGCTCTATCGTGACCCCGCGAATCGGAGTAGATGGTCATCTTTGAAAACATTGTTGCATTGCACGATTAGGAATTCATGGCTTGAAGCAAGCGTTGCAGGATTCTCCTTGTTACGCGGCTGGCGCATCGGCGACGACAACGCTCTCACCTCAGCAGATTTTGATGTTACAGAAAAAAATCCGCGCATGCATACGGACCGACACGGGACACGGCCTCGCGGCCGAACGGGACATTTGAATTGGAGCTGGGCGCTATCATCGACACTGGCAGTCATGGCAAATGTGAATATGCGATTACGGTTTTGAGGTTGAGAGTGCGAGAGCTGAGACTGGTGAACAGCACGTTTTTTGTGCTTGATGACGGGGCTGGAGTGTCGATGGCCTTATTTTGCTTGTCTGAGTTTTATAATGAGATATGAATATCATGATTGTCAAAGATGAATAGAGAGGCTGCAGATGGATGGGAAAATTGCTGGAGTGAGACTTTTGGTTGCTAGTAGGGTCCCTTAGTCTCTTTATTTGGTCTTTACTTGTGATTAAAGAGGCAACTTTAATAAGCCTCGAGTCTTCAGGAACAGAGAATGGGGCGTATGGCTTACCTAAGGTCGGTGACTGTCGGTCTTTCTATTTTACACCCCTGCAAGCTCGTATGCCCACGCCGCGCGCCCCGCCCGACATCGGCGGCTTAGATGAACGCAGAGGCAGTCTGACGCTTTGCGAGACAAATCAGCCTCGATCCGGTGCCACGAGAGAAAGAGAGAGAGCTATTTGACCCAATCATCCCGAGTGAATCGCTCACATTGCTTCAGTCCTTTGCAATCATCAGTTCAATAGCAAACTGTCAACGCAGTTTAATCGTTTCTCTATCACAAGCTTGTCCATCGAGACCTATAGTCGCCCACGATGGCCTCGTTCCCGCCACCGCCGGTCAACACGATTGACTGGTCCAACGTCGGCTTCAAGGTCCGAGAAGGTACGTTTCAGAACCCAATGACCTGATTCTTCCGTCGTGACTGACAAGGTACACTAGTCAATGGCCATATTGAATCGACGTACTCGCGGACGACGGGCCAATGGACGCCCCTGCGCTTCGTGGCGGACCCCTTTATGCGAATCCACGGCATGGCGCCGGCGCTCAACTACGGACAGCAGGCGTACGAGGGCCTCAAGGCGTTCCGGGGGCCCGGCGACGGGGACATTAGCATCTTCCGTGCGGAGCGCAACGCGACCCGTCTGCAGCACTCGGCCGACGTGGTCTCGATGCCGCGGGTGCCCGTCGACATGTTCCTGGCGGCGTGCCGGTCGGCCGTGGCGCTCAACGCGGGCTTCGTGCCCCCCCACGCGACGGGCGCCGCCATGTACGTTCGGCCGCAGCTGTACGGGTCGAGCGCGCAGCTGGGTCTGACGGCGCCCGAGGAGTACACCTTTGCCGTCTTCGTCGTGCCGACGGGCGTCTACCACGGGACGCACCCCGTGCGCGCCCTGGTGCTCGACGACTTTGACCGCGCGGCGCCCAACGGTACGGGCAACGCAAAGGTTGGCGGGAACTATGCGCCCGTCCTGCGGTGGAGCGATGGGGCGCGCGCACAGGGGTTCGGCATCACGCTGCACCTGGATAGCGCGCGGCACGAGGACGTTGATGAGTTTAGCACGAGCGGCTTCATTGGTATTCTGACGGGCGACGGGAAGGGCAAGGATCAAGGGGGGAATGATGGAGGCGATGATGTGACGCTCGTGGTGCCGGACTCGTCGTGCGTGATTGACAGCGTCACGAGCGACAGCGTGCAGCGCATCGCGCGCAGCTACGGCTGGAAGACGGAGAAGCGCGCCATCAAGTACACCGAGCTGCCGTGCTTCTCCGAAGTCGTCGCCGCCGGCACCGCCGCCGCCCTGGTGCCCATCCGGTCCATCACCCGGCGGCGCGGCGGAGACAACCCGGGCAAGCTGCCCGCCGACAGCCCGCGCGTCTCGAGCGACGCCGACTCGGAGACGGTCACGTACATTCCCGAGTCGCAGGAGGATGCCGGACCCGTGTGCCTGAAGCTCCTGGCGCACCTCAAGGCCATCCAGCTCGGCACCGCCAAGGATGAGTTTGGCTGGCGGACGGCGGTGACTGAGGATGATATGAAGGTCGATGGCGCGCCGGCGACGGGCGGGAGTGGCACGCCGCAGACTGTGGACCAACTTGATTGAGATGTTGGGGTTTGAGAATGCGTCGACGTGATGGTAGGGACAAAATTCGGATGTATGGGCATCATCTTTGAAAAGGGCAAAAGAATGTGTCTCTCTGACTGAGAGAACTTGGTGATGCATGTTGGGGGTTTTTAGAAGCGATTTGCCGTCGGCCACGACTTTATACATGATTTAACCAATTTGCGTCGCTCGAGTTCTGATTTACGATGTTTGACCTGTCACTTTTCCCACTCGAGGATGACTGCTTGGGGAGGACTGCTCAAGGATGACTGCTTTCTGCATGAAGCTGTGTGCGGTATGTACGTACGTCAAAGGGTATTCATGTGGCTAACTGAAAATTATATACAGAGAAATCTCGCTGCGAAGAAAAGAAAAAGGTCGTTCTCGTCGTTATCATTTGCAACCCCCTTTTTCCCCCGTCTCTTCAATGTCTGAATCCATCCAGTACGGCGCCGACGAGAGATGCCCGGCAACCCAGGGTCACTCGTGAGCCAGAAACACCGGACACCACAACTCTCGCCGACTAGAAATTGGTGGCCGACTAGGGATCAACCCCGTCATCTAGAAATACTCATCCAGCGCCTTCTCAAAGCCATCGTCAATGGGCTTGACGAGCCCCTGGGCGACGGGCTGGAGGTCCTTGGGCACCTTTGCAATGACCTTGTTGCTAAAGTCCTTTGCGGCGTCGCGCTGGACGCCGAGGGCCGTCTTGATGAAGGGCGTGGCGAAGAAGCGGTCGAACTTGGGCCGGGCGGCGATGAGCGCCTCGAGGGTGACGTTGACGGCGCCGGCGAGCTGCTGCGTCGACGTGGCGACCTGGAGCGCCTCGTCGACGGCCAGCGGCTTGGACTCGTCGGCGACGCGCGAGCCGGCCTTGAGCGAGTTGAGCAGCGTGCCGGTGCGGGAGACGATGGGGAAGGCGCCAAAGGGGTCGCCCGGCCACTGCGAGACGGTGGCGCCCAGGGCCGTCGTGTCGTCGCTGATCTTCTTCATGGCGGCCCGGATGGAGGCCCCGTCGGCGAGGACGGAGGCGGCGAGGGCCGCGGTCGGGATGAGGAGCGTCGAGAGGCGCATCTTCGAGGTGTATGAGATGAAGAGGAGGAGACGAGATGGAGAGGTCGACGTCTTTCTGTCTTGTGACTTGGGACTTTTGTATATCTTGGACTTGGACTATCGAGGGAAGCCCTAAAGAGACAAGAAAGTAGGGGGGTCCTGATGGTAATAAATAGCTAAGCCCACAAGACTTGGACTGACTATAACAATGTCTAGCTCCCCATGAGAGCCCGTGATTCACGAGTGGGCGTTTTACCTCGGAGGGGACCATAATCTCCCGCCTGCTCTTCTCACCCTCCCCTCCCCGCCCCCCCTCCTCCAACTTGAGGAAGAGAGAAAGGGCAGCGAGACGACCGTGACATTGGGATGTCTGGTGGCAGGGTTTGTTACGGTAAGTCTGGCCGATCCGCTCTGCGAGACGCACAGATGCGCATGCACGAGCTCACGGAAGAGGAGGGGAAAGGAAAGGGGGGGGAGAGAGCACACGATACACAATAGGCCTACTTGCCTGGGTGCAGTAGGCCCGGGGCCCCGTTTCTCGATGTGGCAGTTGGTCTGTAAGTCGGCAAATTTCGTATGATGGGCGGGTGAGTGAGTGAATGTTGCTGTGCTATTCGTTGTAAATGTTTCGTTTGGAGGGTGACATGGGATGCTTTGGAGGGGTGGGGGGGCGATCAATGGGCTCGGCCGAACGAAGACGTGGAGGGTTGCTCCGAATTAGACAATGGCCAAGGGGGGGAAGAGTTGGAAGAGAAGAAGTGACTAGACATGGATCAAAGACGAGGTTTGTTTCTTTAGCTCTCTTGCCATTGGTTAAGCTACATGTCGTGTTTTAACAGCAATTCGTAAATGCGATTGTTTCTAAAGAAACATGAACGCCCGGCAACTCTAGAGTCGATTACATGGATCGGATTGTCGCTCTAGCTTGCTAGTTCTAGAACTCAACTGGTGCTCTGGGTAGCTCTGCCCCTTGCCAATCTGCACTCTCTTAGTCTTCCACTGCGCCGTATCCATGTCCTGATATCCGAGCGCATGGGCAAACATCATCACGCCATGTCACATTGTCTCCAGGGATGCAAGTTGCTCGCGCTGCATTCGCGCATGGTCTGGGGGTCCGACGTCGTCATCGACAATGACGACAGACTCGGGACAAGGGATCGACAGATGAGAGCATGGCACGACACTTCGTTCTTTCCTTTCCCCCTCGTCCGGCTCTGCGGAACAACTCTGCAAAAGAATTGAGTCCGGTCTTTTGAGGACCTATCCCCATAGCCCCTCAACCCCTTTTTACTTTGCATGTTTAGCTTGGCTTGGCCCTGCCAGGAACCGAATGATGAACCATGGGAGGGGCGAGAGGGCAATCTTCGGCCTCGTCCTCCGAAAGGGTGACCTGGACCAGGGGTTCTTTGAGTCTTTTGGCTGGTGCGGGGAAAGCGCTGGGGGCAAGAGGGGACAGGCCGCCGATCTCTCCTGTCCTTTCACGTTCTCTTGGGGAACCGCGGCTCCAGAAGACAACTCGTATCAATGGTTCACGCAGTCATCATTTGCATGTGCCCATGTAGTTTCCGTGCGAGTTCAGGGCCAGACAGTCGGGCTTTTGTCGGTAAAAGCATCAGCCTTCACATTGTTTCTTCATATTGTCAAGGGACCAGACAGCTTGGGTGACTTCCTCCAGGCCATGTATAACTTACATGCTGACTGGAACTTGAATGTTACAATTGGCAACGGCCGTATGAACTAGACCTCTTTTCTTTGGGTAGCAACGCCATCGTCTAGCTTAGAAGCCCTGCACTGCCCGTCGCCAATCCGTGCGCGGCTGGGCTATCGGTGCGACGTTGACCACCTGATGGTTCGGATGTGGCCGTGCGGAACATCGGGGGAGCACAGACGGAGAGCACCGGGGACGATTTGGACCGGCTCCGTTTCAGTCTTTGTTCTGCGGGGCCGATTTAATGGTTATAGATTCTCGGTGGATTACGGCGAGTTGAAAGTTGCTTGAAGACTTGAGCCGAGAACCGGCAGCTCTTACATTGAAGCAGATTTCATGTCGGGAGAATGAGAGTTCTTGTTAGCAGTGGCCTAGAGTTGAGTAAAACAATGACAACCTCTACCTTGCGGTCGTTTTAACTGAATCAAGTACCGGACTTCACTGACATGTCGTCCAAGACTCACATGAATATGTTGCAGTAAATGCTTCAACTTCAAGATTCAACGTTGGACTGCCTTGTGACTTTGAAGAAAAACAACATGTCCGGCATTTGTTCAATAAACTCGGTTAGCACATGAACATTCATACACACGGCCAGATGGTCCAGAATCTTATTGCAAGTCTTTGACTTATTCAAAAGTTATTCTAAGTAACCAACAAATAATTCTTATGATTTGTTCATCACAAATGACCTGCAATCATCGTATGGTGTCATTCGCATGGGTGGGATGACCAAGGTATAGGGTAGGTAAACTCACCCCATCTCTGGGCATTCGGCTAAGGCGCGATTCAATGCCATTGCCGTTCGACTCCCGACTGGAGCTGTGGAATTTGTGACGTCCAAAGGAAACAACGCCCGCATTCCTCGGCATCTTCCACGCGCAAGGCTGCCTCACAACACCAACAACTCCCCCAAAACGCCCTCAATGTCACTGCAGTAGCGGCGTCAGTCCTGCGAGACGACCAGCGACTCGAGCAACCTGCGCGCGCGCATCGTGCATGGCCATCGTCATCGGCTCGATCTGGTGGTAGCAGAGCCATCCACCGCTCTTCGACAAATAATCACACACGTACACACACATCTTGTCTGAACAATGGCCGACGACCTCGATTCCATAGTCAAGGGAGCTCCCGATGCTTCTGCCGCCGCCGCCGTTCACAATGTCAAGAGCAATACGGGCACCACGCCCATCCAGTCGACGGCCGGAAAGCCCGGCGACCCTCTTCATCACACGCCGAGCTCGCCGTCCATGGTTTACCTGAATCTGCTCATCCTCGAAGCATCGATGCGGGCGCAGTTTCTCGAGCTGCGCGCCCGTAGGAGGCATCATACCTTCTTCCTCACACTGTTGACCCTTTGGGTAGCCTTCTTTGGTCACCAGCTCTACTTCGCTCCCCGCGAGGACGGGCGCGGTGTTGGCGGATCCATCTACTGGGCCGTCGAGGGCGCGCAGAGGGTCTGCTTCATGGGCGGGATAATCACAGCCATTCTCGTCTGGGCAACGGGGATATGGGATCGCGGCATCCGCTGGCCGCGGCGGTGGTTCGTCATCTCCAATCGCGGCCTGCGTGCCTTCAACTGCAAGCTCGTCGTCATCCGTCGCCCGTGGTGGGCAGAAGCCCTCTCCTCCATTGGCTTCTTCCTGACCTACGGCATCTTCTCGCACACGGCGAGCTCCTCTTACCGACACGTGGACCCGGCCTTGCTGCGCGAGACGGAGAAGCAGCTGCAGCTCAGCAGCGACAATCACCCGACGCTCATCCTACCGCAGGAGGACGAGGAGCAGGGCGGTCACGAGGAGGACCTTGCTCCCGGCGGCGACTACGTTAAGCTCCTGCTGCTCGCGAAGCCCTTCTCGCCCACCTTTCGCGAGAACTGGGAGCTCTACCGCACCGAGTACTGGGAGAGGGAGAACGAGCGTCGGGCTCTGCTGCGCGCCAAGGTCAAGGAGAACGACCGTCGCCTGGCCAAACAAACCTATGGCTGGTTCTGGTGGCTCCCCTGGCGCCATCCGCAGCCGTCGCCGTCGCCCGTCCGCGCGCAGGACCACGTCAAGCCCTCGCTGCATCGCCCGTCGGTCGGCGAAAAGGGCCGCAAGCGCCGTAGCAGCAGCAGCACCCTGCGCAGGCCCTCGGTGAGCTCAACGCGCAGCGCCACGCCCGTGCCGGACCTGGACGATACCCGGACGGGACGCAGGGCCAGTTCCGGGTCTGTCGGGCCGGACAGGAGGCGGAAGAAGGCGCTGAGCCCGGGTTCAAGGCCCAAGCGTCCCGGGACCGAGTCTCGCTCCGTCACGCCCGAGATACCGTCTCCGCTGACGAGAGAGGCCACGAGCGCAGACGATGTGCCGGCCGAGGGCAGTGGGAGGACCCTGCGAAGTAGCTCTGGCGCCAAAGCGGGCAAGGAGAAGCACCAGCGGGCTGCGAGCGTGGATATACAATAGAGAGAGGAGCCCAGAAACGCGCTTTGAATCACAAATGACGCTGCCAGGTTACAAAGTTTATGACGAGGTAGATCTCTGTTTCATGACCGGAGGTACTTTTTCATTTTCGTGAACATGGATTCCGATCCCGCTGTGCTCGGCTAACATCCCCAACCTTTGAAAGCCTCTCCCCCCCCTGCTGCCCCGTTGCCCATGTCATGTCATGTCTGCAAGCTGAAGGCCAGGGATTCTCTTGCTCGCGCTGTTTCGTCAGCCACGGGAATAGATTGCGGCGCGGCGCGGGTGTGTGTTGGCTGCATGTCTCGTCGCTCAGACGGTCCTGAAGTATGAAGTTTTGCAGTCAGTGAGTCGCCTATCACTGCGTACATGTAAGTTAAGTGCTGTGTCTCTCTCCCCGCGCGCCGAACCGGACCAGGCTGCATCTCGTCGTGTGGTGTTGGTATCCCGCACAACCCTCTCTTTCCGCCTTCGCTTCGATGCAGGAAAGCCCGCACAAACCAACGCCCTTACTTTTTTTTCTTTCTTTCTGTTTCTGCGTCTTCACATGGGAAGAATATGTAATTGAATTCTGCATGGCGTTGAGTGCGGCGCCGCGGAGAAAAAAGAGCTTTGTTGGCTGCGGCGCTCCATGGGTGAGGAGAGATTGGCCGTGTCTCGGCAATAGGTGTGCTACATACATTGGGACCCTAGATAATGTGTCTGGCCCGAAAAAGATTTTTCAGACAAGATTCTCGCTCTTCAGGTGAGAGAGGACGAAAAGTGACTCTGTGTGTTGGGCCTATGGGATGCGGGACTCTGGATGATGACAGCCAACTTGAAGCCGAGTCAGGAGACCGCGCCTTCAAGGATAGCCTTGAGAGGTGTGTACGTCCCTTGTGTGCTTGCTGCTCCCCGGTGATCTGATTCAGAGCCACTCGGAGACGAAGAGAACCGCAGAGGAGAAAGCGTGGCGTGCAAGGTGAAGCCTCAACACACATAGGCAGATTTACAGAGGAGGGTCGTTGGACGGGGCCAGGGGAATGGCTGCGAGACACTTGATGCGGGTCTGGGGCAATACTAAATATTTGCATCTCATCACTCGGTTGTCTTGTGTAAATTTTAGGCGCGCAGTGTTTAGGCATGGAATCAGGCAGGGTTGAACGAGTTATGATGAGGGATGGTCAAGGGAAATAACACTCAGAGCTTAGCAAAAAAAACGGTACCAACAAAGGTTTTGCGTCTGAAGGAAAAGCTCCTGGTGTGTCACAATCAACGATGTCGATTTCATAGGCACATGCTTCCACGGCCATGAGGGAGACCTGACACCCGGATGAAGGGAGTATGTAGTAAATCATGAGTAATTGAACATTCAAGTCGTGACGAGATATATATACAAGTGAACCAAGGAAAAATCCGTCTGGGCGTTTTCGTTGGAAACCCATCGCAGGATGCCAAAACGCCGTAAACACCATGTCCCGACGTCTATCATCTCGTGACACGTTCCCAGATCAAGACAATCAGCGAATCCAACTCCTCATCCTCGCCATCATCTACAGCACCGCCCCGTATCGTCCCCCTTTTCAAGTACGCCTGCCACACCGATCCATCCTCTGCCTTTGCCGAGTCCAGCAAGTGCCATGTCCTCTCCCTGCTCGGCGTCGCAGAGACCGTCTTTTGCGCGTCGCGTCCACCGGCGTCCTGCGTCAGGGACTTGGCCGCACCTTCTCGGGACGTACCGGCGCCGTCTGGGTAATGCGTCAAGGAGAGTCCGTTGACGAGCACCCAGTCGTCGCGAAAGAGGTAGCGCTGCATGAAGCACGGCTCTCCGCACACGTCGGCGACCAGGTGTCCCATGCCGACGTCGACGTCGTAGCGGTCCTGATATCCGCGCAGGACCAGCGGCCGGCTATCCGACTCTGCTCGCGCCGAGCCATCGCCGCCGCCACGATTGTCTGCCGGCGATGCTGCGGCCGGCGGGATGATGTGCATGTCCAGCCCGGTGTACCGCTTCACGCACCCCTGCAGCAGAGTATCCCACCTCTTCGGCCTGACGGGCGACCTCGACCTCGACCTCGACCTCTCCGTCTGGAGGCAGGGCAGCCGAGGCAGTCGATCGACGGCTCCCCGCGTCAGCAGCACGGTGCCGCCGCTAAAGGCCGTCGAATTGGTGCTGTCGACGTGCAGGTCTCGACGTTCGCCCGCGAGCCCCAGGTACAGCTCGTCCTCTGTGTCGTGCGCCGCCAACCGCTCGCGAAGATACGAAAGGTCCGGAAAGAAGACGGTCTCCTCAACGAGACCGAACCACTTCTTGACGTGCCCGCTGGCCGCGAGTGTAGCGCTGTACGTCTTGAAGGCCCTAACGAGCTCATGGTACCTCATGGCCATTGACGTCAGTTCCCGTATCGACACCAGGTGGGCGTCGATGCCGCGTGCGGCGAACTTGTCCCCGAGTTCTTGAAGCTCCTTGTCGGTCGCCCTATCCAGCATCAGCACCATGCCGGCGCCCCGTCCTTTCTGCTTGCCGTCAGTCAGCCAGCGCTCCCAGCTGCGCAGCAGAGCCCAGTTCTTGTCGGCAATGCGCTTATAGCTGGTCGATATGCCGAACAGGAACTCGGAAGCATCTGATTGAGGTGCCTGTGGGCTGGTGCGGACGGGCAGGGTAATTCTCTTGGATGCCCGGACTGCTGATGGCGTGGGATTATGTAGGTCGATGACAGTCTCCGGTTGCCTCCCAAGGCGTGCGCGAACATGGGTTATCTGGCTGTCCCGTTTCCTGGAGACTTCTGGTTGAACTCTCCACGCTTGCCATTTTGTCTGGTTCGTCAGGTTATAATTGTCGGCCAACCTCTTCAGATACTCCTCCTCCGCGGACGGACCGGCTCTTGTTACTCCCTTTAGTCCGATTGAGACGTCGTGATGCTGCCTTTGCTTCCAAGGTTTCGTTACGTGAAGAAAAAGGACAAGGACCAGAGCGGCTAGGAGGAAGTTGCTCGGTCTCAAGTGGCGAGCCGCGAGGCCTTTGGCGAGCAACATTGTCGTATCGAGAAGGGTAGCACCAGGCTACCAGGTCTGTAATGTTCTTGGAACAACTCTCAACCATATCAGACGGAGCTATCACTCGAAAGAGTCGATTTAGTTACAAAAGAATGGCCATGTTGAGAATCCGGGGCAAGACTCAGGGCAAAACGGGAAGATCGCAAGTGCAAGTTGTATCTGGCAACGCCGTAGAAGACGCTCGGAAGAGCTTGGATCTTTTAAAATAGTAAGACGGTCCGTCAGGATTCAGAACAATGGATGGAACAAAAAGGCCGCCCTGACCTTGCAGCGACACATCATGTACTGTATCAAGAATATGGCTGCGTGGGCACTTTTGCAAGGGTCATCGCCTATCGTAGGCGGGCGACTGGGTAGCTGGCAAACAAGGAGTTCCTCCGCATAAACATGGTGGGTCGAAAGGCAATTGAGATCCGAACGTCAAGCGCTGGATGCAGCTGATCCTTGCTGACTGTGGAAGAACCCCTGGCATGGCGGCGGCAGATCGTTTTAGACACCTTCCCTCACGAGAAGGAAAAATGCCGCTTCGCCAACCAGGCCGCCACCAACGCTCAATGACCGGCTAGCGTTTCATCGGCAGGCTCATGCATCCTGATAGGAATCGACCCTTTGCGGAGTAAGTTAGCTAGCCTAGCAACCTAGGTGGCGCTATGTACAATCTTGCACAGCTGCAGCGCAGAACCGGGCAGGTCAGAGAGATGTGCCGTCCGTCAATTGCGACCGTCTGTAGTCTGAAGGTAGTCTCGCGTCGAGGGGTGAACATGTCCTTGACCGTCTGATGCAATGAAGCCGCATGTGATGCGGAGATCCATCTCGTTGCCCTTCTGCTCATCATCGATACCGCTGCCATCCCGTCATCCTCAGGATATCTGCTCGGAGCTAGCTTGAGCCAGGGCCGCACAAGCCATGTCCGTCCGTTGCGCTTCGGGCTTATGCCCGCGTAAACGCTGACGACGCAGGCATGCGCACCATCGACAGAGTCATCAACCACTCGTCTGCGCGTTTGGGTATACGTAAGTTGGCCAACCTTCAAGGTGCTTAGCTCACGCGACGCCATCAGCTTCCCGTCGCTTCAACCTTGTTGTCCTCGACACGGCCGCTCTGACCACCACGAGCCTGGTGCTGGGCAGCGTCGCTTACGCCAGCGTTGGCAGCTGCACTTGTCAAGGCCATCAGCCCAGACGGCAACGCATGCGGCAGCGTGACGACATTTTCAGCAACACCAGCCTGCAAGGCTTTACGTGAATTATAGTTGACTGGCATATTGGCAGTGACGGTTGCTTTTGCCTCGCGAAATAGATCGAAGCACTCGGCAAGGATCTGGTCTGGAGTCTGATCAGCAGGTGCAATGGCCGAATCGAGCAGCTCCTTGATGTGATCTTCAAGCTCCTCAAACTGGGCCATGTCGTAGCGGTATCGATCCGGCAAGCCGCTATTGTGCAGTAGAGCGAGTAATCCAGCAATGATGGTGTTGATGGCCCCAAGAACCGTAACGGGCGTTCCGTCATTCACTGACATTGGACCGATAGAAGTCACGGCAGTACCAATGAGGAGCTGAGACACCATGAGGATCCACCGAACAATGCTGATTGTATGGAAGATGAAGTAAAACTTGGATTTGCAGGTGACAATGTCTCGGTAAAGCCCTCGTGGCATCCCTGAGGGTGGCCACCACCAGCTAGTCGGATGAACGGTTCGAGCGTCTTCGGGGTCCCGAATGCCGCCTACTCCCTTGGCGACGATGGCCCATTCGGCTGGAGTGAGGAATCGATGTGGAGGTATACGGTGGTTGCCATGGGCTCGATAGGAAGCGTTTCCGGAGTTTGACGGTCTTTCTTGAGGCTTCTCTTCTGGACTGTGGGGTTGGGCAGGCGCGGAGCCGTTGGATACGCTCCAGGTGTCGCTAACAACTGGGATAGGAGGCAAGACGGGCAGCTCATTCGATCCAGACTGTTTCGAGATGGACATTGCGAGCGAAAGCCACCTGATCACAGCTCCAGTCAGATTGGGCACAGTCTATTGAACCTGATTCTTGTTGTAAGTGATGCTGCTCACAATATCGACTTGGCCACGGGTGAGAAAACGAGTTAACGATGCAGGACTTAGGAACGAGTAGTGAAGTTGTTGAATTGAATTCGAGGATGAGCTTTTGCTTCAAAGGCAAATACAATCGAGGATTTGCGGCGGCCTCAAGTTGAAGTACAGTCATGTTTCAACGGCGGAAGGCACGACGAAGCCGCCCACCTCGCTGAGTTCCTGCCTTGACAGTCATGAGGCCAGATACCTGGTGACGATACCTTATCCAAGCCATTATGATGGCCGGGTACTCCATTTTCCTGATGGATGAAGTGAAGAACAGCAGTGCGCGAGCTCATGAGCCTCATTGAAGTCTCTACTTTATACTCCGGATACATTGTTCTGGCTCCGGGTGTGGCCCCATACTGCCGACCGTCAAGCGGAGAGTGCATATTCGTACTTCAATCGAAGAATTTGGACTTTCAAGTTTCAACGAAGCCGCTCAAATCCAGGCCGATACGTACCGACTGACGCTAACGTACGGATTTGGCGGGGCAGCGGGGCAGATACCACACCGCCCGTCCAGGGTCCATGGCAGAATCCCCAAAATTTCTGGCGCCGTTGACAAGCTCCATTCAATATTGGTGAGCGCATGCTGCGCTTCTTTTCCACGCCAAGCGATTTGCATGTCGCTCTTCTCTATTCTCGGCATACCGCAGCTTCGCTTCACTCTGAAGCAAGCACGAATCCCACTCGTCAAATATCGGTTAAGACTGAGCCTGCAAACCCCTTCAATCTTTTTAGCGCCGTTGTCAGTTACAGCAAATATGGCCGAGCAAGCAGAGACCGACATTATCGAGCGTGACGGGAAGCAGTATCGTCCCATCAAGGAAGGAAAAGCGACGATCCTCGTTCCACAGTCTTCCAACGTCAAGAAGAATCACCAAGAGGAGCAGAATGTGTTCTACAATCCTATCCAACAATACAATCGCGACCTCTCTATTCTGGCCATCAAGGCTTACGGCGAATGGAATCTGGAATTACGAGCGCAAGCATCTAGATCAAAGGGCGCATCGAAAAATGCCAGACAGGGGAAAAAGAGAAAGCGTGGTGACGGAGACGCCTCTGCGATTCCGAATACTGAGTCCAACACGGAAGGAAAGACAGAAGCGAAGACAGAAGGCGAGGGGAGCCAGACTCTCGTGAAGCAGTCCGACGAGGCTCAACAACCTGCAAAACCTTCAGGTTCCAAGCCTCCCTTCAAGATTCTCGATGCTCTCTCTGCGTCAGGCCTTCGCGGTCTCAGATACGGTCACGAACTCCCCTTTGTGACCTCTGTCACAGCGAACGACCTCTCCGCTTCTGCCGCCGATACCATCCGACTCAATGTGGAACACAACGGCTTACAAGACATCATCAATGTGACAAATGAAGATGCGCTCGGGCTCATGTATCGCGCCATCGCTGATGACCTGGCAAAGAGAGATCGGCACGGCAACCCAAGCAAAGCTCACAAGTTTGATGTCGTGGATCTGGACCCGTACGGCACAGCCGCGCCCTTCTTCGACGCTGCCGTCCAGTCTGTCCGCGATGATGGTGGTCTTCTCTGCATTACATGCACCGACAGCGCTGTTTGGGCTGGCCACAGCTATTGCGAGAAAACGTATGCCCTGTACGGAGGTATACCTCTCAAAGGACCCGCCACGCATGAGGCAGCCCTCCGGTTGATCCTTCATGCAGTCGCCACTGCGGGCGCAAAGTATGGACTTGCGATCGAGCCGCTTTTGTCGTTATCCATTGACTTTTACGCCAAATTCTTCATTCGCGTGACCAAGTCACCGTTGGCAGTCAAGTATCTTGCTTCCAAAACCATGCTGGTGTACAACTGCGATGCTGGTTGCAGCTCATGGCAGACGCAGCCTTTGATGAAGAACAAGACGGCAGAAAATAAAAGAGGAACCGGCATGTTCTACAAACACAGCATGGCTCTGGGGCCTACTGCAGATCGGCTCTGCGATCACTGTGGCCTTAAGATGCACATCTGTGGTCCCATGTACGCGGGCCACATACATTCCCAAGAATTCATCCAGAGACTCCTCGACCAGATTCCCACCGCTTCGCCCGAAGTTTACAAGACGTTGCCAAGACTTGAAGGAATGCTCCGAACAGCCCAGGAAGAGTTTATACCCGGACCAGCACCACCAACCGACGTTGACCCCAAGGAAGCGGAACAGGCCGTGCTTGATCCATGCCCATTCTTCATCGTTCCTGGAAAGCTGGCTAGCATCGCCGCATGTACTTCTCCCCCAGATGACATGGTCCGGGGCGCTCTTGCACACTTTGGATATCAAGCCGGACGGAGTCATTGCAAGCCTGGGAGCATCAAGACTGATGCGCCCTGGACGACGATCTGGTGGATCATGACTGAATGGGCACGACAGAAATCGCCCATCAAGGCTGAAAAAATTAAGCCCTTGACAGCTACGTGGAAGATATTGCACAACGCCGGACTGCTCCAGGAGCAGGGAGCAGTCGCCGAGCCCCGTCTCCAGAGCTCACCCCAGAAAGACGAGATAAAGGGCGAGGACGTCGAGATGAAGGAGACAGAGGTCGGCGAGGCACAACCCGAAGAGAAAAAAGAGTCAAACGGTGACGGAGAGACGATACCCAGCGAGGAAGAATTGCGAAAGACTCTAGTTTTCAATGACAAGCTGGCTCAGTTGGGGCGCCAGAAAGGCAACATGCGATATGTCAGGTATCAAATGAACCCACGAGCCAACTGGGGTCCTATGACGAGAGCGAAGAAGAATTGAGACGAGACGAGGTTGAGATATAAAGTCAATTACTTTCGGGCTTCGAGGGCTTCCAATGTCGACTTCTACGAAGCATGCTTGCCCCACCAAGCCGCGCGATCCCGCATGATGTGCTCGCTGCTGACCAATGTCAATCTCACTCTCACGTTTCAATCTCTACAATGGCCCTCACTTCGAATGATGTGATGCGCATCGCGTCGATCCTTTGACTCCCGCATAGATTAATCGACTCTCAAAGAACTCTTATCTCAACAGCTGTCGCGTGTACTGTTTGCCACAGTAACAGCTTCATGACAAGACGGCAGGACGATCGCAACCATGACGGACCACGACATTGATCGCCTGACTGTCAAAGACGTCCAGATCGGCAATGGGAACCTAACATGGGATACTGTGGACGGGCAAGCAGTCATCAAGAGCGTTCCACTCAAAGAGCTTCTCTTTGTCGTAGGATCGTCCGGGGATGCAACGACAGAGCGGGGATATGTCGTTTGCTGCTTGAAAGTGGACCTCGAGAACCAAGCTCGCCCCTTTGGACTGCTTTTGCTATCGACAGATGCGGTTCCGGATGAGCTGCTTCGACAGCATCAAATCAGTCGGATCCCTGATTATTTGCGGGCGAGCCAGGGTACCCAAGTCGACGTCGTGGTGTCCACCAGGTCGGGCCTGGGGTTATCGCTGGCATTCTGGCAGGCCGTGTTACGCCCGTTGCTGGAGTTGACGTTAAAGAAATTTGGCGAGGCATCTCAGCAGATCCGATCTTTCATTACAGAGGATGTCGAGAGTGTAAGGGATTACGCTCGTGCTTTGCGAGGCGTTCCCGGAGCACCGGACGGAGCGCCGCGATCGAGGATCGTCATCCTGCTTAGCGGCGATGGTGGCATCGTGGACTTGCTGAACAGTTTCGACCCTCTGCCGGGCGAACCGCAGCCGCTCATTGCGCTGCTTCCTCTGGGCACCGGCAACGCCCTGTTTCATTCCCTGCATAAGCCCATCGCGTCCGAGTCCGGCCCGTCGCCGTTTGTGCTTGGCGTCAGGACGCTGTTCCTCGGCTCGCCCGCCGACCTGCCCGTTTTTCGCGCGTCCTTCTCCCCAGGGTCGCAGATCGTCTCGCACGTGAAGCAGCCGGACCTCTCGCGGGAGGCCGAGGAACAGGGTCAGGCAGCAGCAGTGCGGCGCAGAGACGCGGCCGTCTCGTCGCTGCTGGGCGCCATCGTCGCGAGCTACGGCTTCCACGCGAGCGTCGTCTACGAGAGCGACACGCCCGAGTACAGGGTCCATGGGGACAAGCGCTTCGGCATGGTCGCGCAGCAGCTCCTTGCGGAGTCGCATCCGTACAAGGCCGATCTGCTCGTCACCAACTCGGCGACGCGGCGGCGCGAGAGGGACACGAGGGACACGCACGGGTATGTCCTGGTGTCGCTCGTGTCGAACCTCGAGCGCACCTTTACCATCTCGCCTGCAAGCATGCCGCTCGACGGACAGCTCCGGCTCGTGCACTTTGGGCCTATTGGCGGGCAGCGCACAATGGATGTCATGATGAAGGCCTATGATGGAGGAAAGCACGTCGGCATGACCTGGGATGATGGCGAGGCGGTGCGGTATCAGGAGGTTGACGAGGTCACTGTCGAGGTGCGCGAGCAGGATGCCCGATGGCGCAAGTTTTGTGTCGACGGGACTATTGTCGAGGTGCCTGAGGGAGGGTCCATGACTGTGAGCAAGGAGTCGGCGAGACCGTTTCGAATCTTGGTGGATTCCAGAGTTTTATAGCATCTCGAAGGCGTGAATATCTCTCATGTATCTGGTAGTTGCGCTACGAATACCTGAGCTCAAGACTCTTGATCCTACTGGCCCAACGTCACCGGCTTCAAATATCTTGAAACAACTTGCTGACACGCTTCTCCATGATGCTCTCAAACTCGTTCACCCCATTCTCCAGGGCCGACAGACACCCGCCTTTGAGTCTGTACACGATCCTCCGCCGGGGCGCCCCTCCAGAATCGTCGCTACGCTCGCTGCGGCCCCCATCGTCTTCGTCATCATCGTCGTCCTCCAAATCCCCCTCGACGGCGCCGCGCATGAACCACCGATCGTGGCTGACGAGCACGACGGCGCCCTCCCAGTGACTCAGAGCGACGCGCAGCGCCGTCACAGTCTCGTAGTCGAGGTGCGTCGTGACCTCGTCGAGCACGAGGCAGTGCGGCCGGCGCCACAGCAGACGCGCCAGCCCGCAGCGCACCAGCTGGCCGCCCGAGAGCTTGCACACGGGCACGTCCGAGGCGATTCGTCCGGGCAGGCCGAGTTCCCCGAGGAGCGCGCGGACGTCGCCCTCGCCGAGTTCCCCCCGGACGTCGCGCATCAGGAGCGAGAGCGCCGTCGTCTCGGGCTCCGCGCGGCCCAGGCTTCCGAGGGCCTCGATGGCGTGTTGCGAGTAGTAGCCCGTCTTGAGACGAGGATGCGCCGTGACGACACCAGAGGTAGGAGGGGCCTCTTCGACGAGGAGCTTGATGAGGGTCGACTTTCCGGCGCCGTTGAGACCGAGGATCCCGATGCGGTCGCCCATGCCGACGGTCAAGCTGACATCGCGAATCACGGGCGCCGATTTGGCAGAGTACCGATACGACGCCTTTTCCACCGACAGCAGGGATCCCGGGAACCGCAGGTCCGGCGGTTCGGGCAACGTGATGACGACGGGCCGCTCCTCGGGCGGAACATCGATCTCGTCGCGGGCCGTGAGGTGGTATCCTACCAGGTCTCTGTTGAGCTTGAAGCGGCCGCCCCTCGCGCTGACCTGCAAGCCCCATCGGTCGTCGAGCTTCTTCTGGCGCGATTTCGCCTGGCGAATCTTGTTCTGGTCGTCGTTGGCCCTGCCGGCCTTGAGGTTCTGCTGAATCGTCTTCTCAATGTGCGCCCTTTGCTTGTCCTGGGCCTCCTTCATCTTGGTCAGCCAGAGCCTGCGCTCGGCCTGCGACGCCTCGTACGTCGGCAGGTCCCCGTGGAAGTAGGCGAGCTGCTTGTCCTTGAGGATGACGAGGTCGGTGCACAGGCCGACAAAGTCGCGGTCGTGCGAGACGAGCACCACCGTCGGCGGCTTCTCAACCACCGCCGCAGCCGCAGCTGCCGCCGAGGCCGTCTCGAGGGACCGCAGGTATCGCTGCAGCCACATGATGCCCAGCAGGTCGAGAAAGTTTGTCGGCTCGTCGAGGATCAGGATGTCGGCTTCTTGCAGCAGCGCCGTGGCCAGCGACGCGCGCATGTGCCATCCGCCGGACATGCTGCCAATCGGCTTCCCCATGCGGTCCTCGGAGAAGCCCAGGCCGGTGAGGATGGACTTGGCCTTGGATTCGATCTGGGCGATGCGCGATGGCTCGACTTGTAGCTGGAGGTCTGCTAGCATGTCTGCGGCTTCTTGCGTCTCGGCTTGAAGCGTGTCGACAGAGATGTCATCTTCTGGTTGATTCAGCCTACATGTATTGAAGTAGGCCTTTGTCAGATGTGTGTTCAAACGATCACTTTTCTTGTATACCCTCTTGTCATTTGAGAGACTTCTGGGAAGATACGCACAATGTGTCCGACTCGGCGACGACTTTCTCAAACGCAACCAGGGCTTTCCTAGCTTGCATCCCTCTGGCTCCGCTACGCAGGCGGGCGTCCTTGTCGAGAAGAAACAGGCGCCGTTGGAGGCGATCGTGCTTCAAGGTGCGAATGGCGCGGACGGGTCCAAGCGAATCCGGTGCACCAATGCCATCTGAGAGAACTATTCACAAGCGTCAGGCCTTTGATCAGTGCCTATAGCTGCGTTTGTTGAGGGGGAATACCTTTGATTTCTTGCTCAATCGTGTCTCTTGCCGTCGCTCTATCAATAACCTGGTGCAGGACGCTCAGCTCATTAGCCTGAGCTGCCGAGTCTCCATGCTGTCCATCCGTGAGCCTCGTCTGCTGAAGGATGGCGATTCTCGTGTCCTCTGGGATGCCGGGGATGAGCTTCTCGGCGATTGCCTTGAGCAGAGCTGTGTTGTTCATGGTCGCGCCGTTAGATCAGCTGGCAAGAGTAAAGTGTGAGGCATTCAGGATATGGTTTTTCTGCTCACTAGACTTTCCCGTGCCGTTTCGACCGACGAGCGCATAGCGACGACCCTCTTTGAGATGCAGTCTGGCACCAGACAGAATCTCGACGCCTTGAGAGCGGGCTTTGCCTTTGGCTTTGACGGGCGCAGCGCCCTTTTCTGCAGATGTGACGGTGATGGAGAGGCCATCGACGTCGAGCTATTAAGATCAGAGTCAACGCTGCCATTCTTGTATGACTGATATAATGTGTAGAGATTTGAGAGTTGATACCTCGCGATAGTTTGGGGATTCAATGTGGAAGCGCGTCTGCTTGGCTGTGCAGAGGATTGTGGCCACGGATTCAGATGCCATTGATGTCATGGTGGCGCTTTAGGTGTTGATGTTAGGGAAACAAGGACTTGGTTCGTCGATGGCAGTGATGTTTTTCGAGGGCTACCAAGTTCACCGGAGATGCTCTCCTGTATTTTGCAATGGTTTAGCGAAGGGCAGAAAAGGGTTCAACTTAATTTCTGGCTTTGAAATACCCTGTTTCTATAGACACACATTCAAGGGCACCATTCGTCTCGGAAGGAGGGACTGAAAGATTTGGAGTTCAGCCACACCAGGTAACTTGCCAATCGCTGCCGTTAAACCACCACGTACCCCTTTGACCGAATCAAATTCAGTTCATTGAGTGCCGCGATGATCTCCGGGTCTTGGCTCTTCGACCCGATGAGTCACGCCGACTTGCGACGGTTGCGCATTGACCAATCTCTACAGAGAGCTTTATGTGTGTCAAGACAGTAAAGGGTAATCTCCATTTTGTCTCAAGAACTTAGTGAGTCTTTTCTGTGAGAGAAAGATGACTCGACTGAGGACAACGTCTGACTTTATCATGAAAAGAGGTAAAGTATGAGATGGCTGGATGAGTGACTGGATTGACGTCACATCAAACAGTCCAATACAATCGCGATGCAGTTTCTAAGTTCCAAATCATCTAACAAAACCATGCCATGTTCGTACAAGATTGCATGTAAACCTTGGTACGAAGTAATTACATAAATGCTCAATTCTACTCTTCCGATGCGTTGAATGTCCGCCCCGGGGCCCGCTCCGCTCCGCTACTCCACATATAGACTTGCCCGGCCCCGGATGGCCCTCTGTGCCCCGGACCAAAGCCAGAGACATACTTGTACGGGTGCAAACGTAGCAAGAACCTTCAAGGCTTCCATGAATTTAATGCTACAAGTCTATCCTGTCGCGCTCGACCGTAATGTGCATGGCCTTGCCTGCCCTCTTGGCGATAATATGCCTCTCGATCTTTTTCGCCATTGCAGCAGCCTCTTTATGGGCAGCTACGTCGGCTGTCAGGGCATCCACGCTGGGTGTCCAGCCAGCAAACAGCCTAAGATGGCTCATCTTTCCCCAGGCCCACGTCCAGTCGACAAAGTCATGTCCGTTCTCCAGTCGCAGCGCCTGCCACCACGACGCGCAACCCGTGAGGTCGAGGTACTCAAGCCGATAGAGGTTCTTGCTCAAGAGTCTGAGGACAAGGAGCGCCTCGATCCAGTCATCGCTTGATACTGTGTCTCCTGCGCTTGCCGTAGATGTCAGTCCTGCGCCTCGCGGCGACAGACACGACGCGTGGCTCGTGACCGACTTCAGGTCAGGCTTCGGCCAAAAGGCGAGGCTCAGGTGCGTGACGGCGGAGAGCTTGGACGACAGGGCCAGCAGCTGCTTCCAAGATGCGTCGTGACCCGTCCCGTCTGGGCGCAGAGCTAGTGATAGATGGGTAAGGTGAGGCAGAAGCACACGTGGCAGACTTGGCGGCGCATCTGTCGCGTCCCACGATTCCTGGACCATTTCAGGCTTGGTACTCTGCGACCAAGGAAACAAGAGACGTGAAAGGTCTCGCAGCGTGAAAGATCGACCGGTCGAGCCTGATAGATCCAGGCAGGTGATTTGCGAGTTGCTGGTCAACTCGCCCTGCAATCCTTCCTCGTCATCTTCGCCGAGCGTCTCCGGGTTGGGCAGCAATATTGCCTTGAGATCTGCCATGGTGACGCCTTGGTCAGACGCCACCCCGATATACCGTATGAGAGCTGGCTTGAGATGGTTCGGCATCGTATACAGGTAGTACTGGTTGTAATAGCGATGCACCTCCCAGTCAAGGGCCATGCGTCGCAAGACCAAGTCAATCAGACTTCCCGCGTCAGGCATAGCCACGCCCGGCAGCGTCGTGAGAGCCAGTCCTGGAAACTTGACCCTCTCGGATGAAGCCCAAGCAGGGCCATGCATCACCGACGCGCCAGGCGCTCTCGACATCCAGCTGCGCGGGGGCGCCGGGCCCGCAGGGAGTCGTCGGCCATGGTCGTCGTAACGCTGCCTGACGGGTCGTCGGGGCAGCGGCGCGGGGGTCTCGGGGAGCTGGAGGGCTTGTCGGATGGAAGGCGGGAGGCTCGGAGCTGCCTGGACAGAGGCAGACGGCGATGACGCGATGGAGGCGCGGCGCAGGTTCGCGAGCAGCTGGTTGACGCTGACGGGTGCCTTATTGTCTGGAGACCGGGGCCAAAAGGGGCAGCACAAAGGCAATTCGTCAGTACCACTTTTCTCTTGACCCCCCAAGGAAAGATTCTCGAGCGCCTATTTGCGCCAAGCACCACAAGGAAAGGCAAACAGGGCAGAGGGAATGTTTGCTTACCGGCAGATCCTGGCGAGGCGGATGAGGCAGACGAGATGGCTGAGAATGGTTTGAAATGATTGATGTGGTGCCTTCTCTTTTTCGGCATGCCAGAATGAAGATGCTCTTTTTAACGAGGGGTGTTTGCGCAAAAAAGAGGTGTACGGTCAAAGTAGGCGGAGGACGAGGTTTGTTCGTGCCGCCGCATCAATCAAAATGTCATGACTGTGTATGTGTGATGGATGATGACTCTTCCAATCAGCTTACTACTGTATCCGAATGCCGTTAGATCTTCGGGCGCCACATCCGGTTCCCCTGCCGATCCGCCCGTGCAGCGGGGATCCACTTTACTCCGTCGCCTTAGTCGCCGCCTCCGATCAAACGCCGACCCGGACGCCGCTCTGTCCCTGTGCTTGCCTTTAATTATTTCAACGGCTTCACATCGCTTGAGAAACTTATATTTTCAAGAGTTTGTATAATAGTACTATGAAGCTTTTCTTGGAAAGCATGCAAGAAGCAAATCCGCTTATAGTGCAGGGTACGTGTAAAAGAGTTTCTCGAATACAATCGCACCGGTAAGGGGTTCTTGACAAATCCGTGCAACATCAACATTGAGTTATGGCTGCTTCTTGATAGATACCCCAAGGCTTTGCTCAACAAAAATATTGGTCATTTTACTGCAAAATTGGAAGAAGTAGATACAGTCACATTGATCTGGTTCTGGACTGGATATAGGCTTCACGTTAACAACAGTCCGGGATGGCGAGTTTCGCACTTCGCGCTCAGTACCAGTCCATAACTTGATCATTCATACTTCACCAAAGTACCGTCATTATCATCAAAATTAGAAATGAGGGAAAAAGGGAAGCTCCCAGGACCAGTCGGCAGAGAACTACGCAAAAGGCAGCTCGTCCCAGTGCACACGTGTTCTCCAGTGACCGCCTATCCGAGACATGCAAGGCATCGCGGCGGCTTTGTGTTTCACATGAACCTCCTTGCTCCGGTCATCCTCTCAACCTCCTTCCGCGCGATCAAGAGAATCAAGGTCCTTTGCCCCTCCTTCAGTCTTCACTCTTCTTACATGCCCAGCCGCCAGTCAAGCGAGCGAACTCCGGCGTTTGCCGACGGCGGCATTGAACCGATCACGCCCTCTTTCACGTTCGGGCCTATTCCATCAAGATACCCGTAGAACTTGGCCTCTGCCTCTAGATTCCGTCCATCGCAGTAGGCAGATAGGCCAGAGAAGCTGCCTAATCCCGTGCCACCGCGAATATGCGGCCGCCTTGCGGGCCTTGTGATACCCCCGTTGACGAGAATGGTAGCAAGCTCCAGCGACAATCTAGAAGTCAAGGTGGAATGAGGGCCTCGGCAGATGATGATAATGATGATGATATTCGTGGAGCCAAACTTGATCACTGGGATCTATCAGTGCAGCCCGAAGCAGCCCGGTCGACTTGTGCTTGCAGGCTGACCTTGTTCTATCAAGAATCTCAGCACACGGCCAGGGAAGTGCTTCGTCAGACTCGCCGAAATCGCCTCCCTATAGCCCCTGAAGCTCTCTGCATAAGTTCCACGCAGAATGCCGCGTCAATCATCCCCCCTCCTCGAGGGCCTCCGTCGGGGAACAAGGATGAAGCGCTCGCGGCATCGATGCATGATGATTATGTCGGCCCAACCCGGGCGCGTCGACAGAGCATCAGTGGCCTGATTTCTCGCACGCAGAGGTGCCCCTAGCATTCGACGAATACGGCAGGGCGAAGCGAGTAAAACCGCGGGATCCCTTCTTGCTGCGCCCAAGCCGTGCCCGCTGAGCAACAACGTGAGCCAGGCCATTCTTGACTGGCGGTGGGCGGATATGCTACGGCCCATGCGCTGGCCTCACGGGGGAGGGGAAGGGTTTCCCTTGGCTCGAAGACGAGGGCCATGGCGCCGTGATCTACGTCGTGGGCTTGCTCGGCTGACCACCGACAGTGACGAAGATTGCGTCGACATACTGGCCAAAGCCTTTGACCCCCGTGCCACGCATCCGATTAGCTGCAGAACCCGTATAGGCTTTCGAATCGGATGAGTATCAGCGAAGAGGGACCCCAATACAGTCTGCGGAGCCATCCACGGCTACGTGCTCGTCAATCAAACCAATGACGCCTACCGAATGCTGAGACTGAGGCTTCGAATGCAGGGTCGAGGCCCGGGCCATGTTTTCCAGTGAGTCTTCTTCAAAGGTTTTCTTCAAAGACGGAGACTCGATGCCGTGAATCCTGCTCTCGGCATGTACCCAGCATGAACAAGACCACATGCATGCGCTTGAGGCGGTATCGGGACTTGAACGGCCCGAATTCGCTCGAGCCGCTTCACTGAACGCTCTTGGATGTAGTCGTGTGCTAAATCACGAGGTTCTGGTCACACCATGGCATCAAGATGTGGCATGGTTTGTTTGCTCAAGATGAATGCGAACGAAAAGTAGTAGCCTCTGTAACCGACGATTGGCGATAGGGATTCCCCCTCGAGATACTGTTTGAACCATTGAATCCCGGGTGGGGTGACTTGGGGGTCGGGAACGACTCGAGTTGTGGCTCTTTCTCGCATCATCAATTGCCTCTCGAAAGAAACAGTCAGGTAGTCGGTTGTTTGTATTCAGCTATTCGTTGAGTTCTCGCTCACTGTCGTGCAACTGTCATGGAATAACCTGTAGTTGATTTCAACGCTGGATATTAGTGATGTCGCTTGAATAGATTGAAAAATCCTTTGTGAGTTTTTGCACTTGGCATTGAGTCCGTGTTCGCAGGCTCACAGGACCTGGAAGAAGTTGTATTTTGTATCCGAAGGGCACATCCAAGGCCCACATGTATCAGGAAACATTCTGTCTCAAGACAAAATATGTTCAGTCGGCTGGTAGCAGGACTGGTCACAGGTTGAGTATGCGAACGGGTCTTTGAAAGAGACGTCTGGTGCTCTTACCGCCCAGAATCTTCTTTCTTATAATGACTGATGCCTTATTTCGACATCCTGTCCCACTCGCTCCGGTCACGGATATGAACTATTTATTACATAAAGGGAGACCGCAATGGTATACTTTGCCACCCGAGCTAGAACAGTTATCCAAATCGTCTGCTTTTCGGGCTTTCTTCTATACATAACCCTTTAAGACGCCGTGATCGAATTACTTGATGTGAATGTAAGATCAAAGTGTAGTTCAATGCAGCTCGTTTGCCTTAAGTCGAATTTCAACGATGAGTGATTGGCCTGATCAACACCGGGAAGCCTATCAAGGAGAGCGTCATCTACCCTATGTTTCCTTGAAGAAGGCACCCATAATTCAGTTGATTGATTTCACAACAGCGACCATAGTAATCTGGTCATAATAGAGCTCATTGACTACTTTAACTCATTCGAACTGTATCGTCACGACCCACCCGCACCTTGGAGGCTACCCCCTGATTACCGTACCGATCCTTGTTGATACTGTGCGGTTGAGCCGCTAACGACATCTCGACCTCCCCTCTCCCAATTACTCTTTTTGTGGACAGCCAAAATATAGAACAAATTGTCGCCATCAATCACGACTCCTTCGACACTGACAAGAGCTCCTCTGTCGCAATCTCGAAAGATGGACTGCAACACAAAATCTGCATGTTGTACGCAACGGCTCCATGGCCGCCACCCCCGACCCGATGGGCGTCTTCGGCCTTGATGCTGTCCAGCCACCGACTTCATTCGTCTCGGCCAAGTCCTGGAATCCGTGTCACCACGCCGACCAGCAGAAATGCGCCCTCGCGACTGTATCGACTATGCAGGACACCAGTGGTCCGTCGGCTTCACTGCAGCCACCGGCAACGGGCCTGTGCTGCACAAATCCCGCCAGTCTGCCCCCGTCGTGAGCCTTTCTCAAGCTTCTCTGGCCGACCAAAGGCGACGAGGACCCTTGGAAGATTCTTCGGGGCGGCGCCTGGCACAAGATCGTGGTGTCTGCCTGTCAGGAGCTGCCAGCAAGGGGCCATGTGTTGTCGTGACCCCTTCTCCGGTAATGGGTGTTGGGCGAGCTGCCTTTCGTCATCCACTCCAGATCCGCGGCCGTGGCTACCCCTGGAGTCAGCGAAAGGATGCTATCCGACTTGCCTGACTTCGCTCGGCATCCAAGGGGTCTCGCGCGTCCCCAGTTTCCCCGCTCACGTCTTGAGGCCACCCGACCTCAGCATCCCTCTCGCTTCCACCACGGCTGGGCTGGACGCAGATGTCGGGAACCGCGCTTGATGAGCAGGTGGCAAGACAAAGTCCCGGTGAGAACCTTTTGAAGAGAG
The DNA here is from genome assembly GCA_000472125.2 of Hirsutella thompsonii MTCC6686. NCBI lineage: Eukaryota > Fungi > Ascomycota > Sordariomycetes > Hypocreales > Ophiocordycipitaceae > Hirsutella > Hirsutella thompsonii. The sequence continues at coordinate 46,434 of APKU01000166.1, forward strand.
ATGCGAGCTCGTCAAATCTACCTGCCGGTCTTGTCACTGACGCGAAACTCGGGCACCATGCGCCAGAGGTTGCGTTTCGATACTCGCCTCACCCCCAGTTGGCCCCAAGTCGCACCGACAAGCATCGGCTGCGTGGCTCTGAGCCCCCTCATTGCACCGCGGGCAACACGATGACCTGCAGCTGAATCCTGGCCATGACCAGACGCAATCCATCTGTCCGGCTTGCCCCGCGGATCGGCTGGGCAGAGGCGGTAAGCTCTCCTCTCTCGGTTAAACCATGATATCATTGGCCTGACTCAGGGAAGCGTCCGGAACGCCGCAAAGGGGACGGCTCTCTCTACAAACCTTGACGGGAAGGGAGCCTCTTTTGCAAAGATGGACCCTCGAAGACCTTGGGTCAAGCTCTCTGGACCATCGAGGTTCCGGCATCTCCGATGTTCGGCTCTCCTGCCTTCGGGCATGCCCCTTCAATCAGAGAATTCATCGCCCAGGCTTGGGCTCGCGCTCACGTGTCCCCGTGTCAAGCCGGTAGCCTGACTTTGACGCTGTGCCACCGATACTTGGGACACCCCTTGCTTGAGTAGTCTCGAGAACAAGCCACTTCTTATTGTTGAGAAGCATGACAGAGAGACGAGGTCAGAGCTCTTGGCGCTATAGCATCGATGCCCCTGTTTATCTGGAAGGCGCTTCGACTCTCAACAAGTCCAGTCCCGGGTGCCTGACTTCGAGCCGCCTCTGCCTACGGACACCCTTTCTAGTCATGATGCAGCGCTCGCAGGCGTCAGTCGACCCACGTCGCCCATGGCGCTCTTCTGTGCATCTTGCAGGCGGCATTAGCCAAAAGTGACAGAGATCTCCCGTCGATGGTTGTGTAGTTCGAAATAGCGATGGTGGACATGAATCAGAATCTGACGGAGCGTGTCCTCTTTCCAAGACTTCATCTCTCGAGCCTGCGGGTATCCGCCTCGGCGGCTCCTTCATCAAGGCAAATTCTTGACCAATTAGCTATTCTAAAGCTTCGGTGTCATCGACTGGCTTTTCTAGTACGGGATGCGGGTAACCGCATGAAGTGCAGTCCAGGACTGGGGGCGTCAGGGGCCAACGAGCACATCGATGCTCAGCTACCACTTTCCTGTCGGCCCAACTTTGCTCCAAGCAAGTGCTCGTCTCCAGGTACTTGCCATCGAGGTCGAGCTTAGACGCAGCCGAGCAAGCCAATAGACAAGTGTCTGCCATGGGCGTCGTACCCCCCTTCGGGAGAGACGAGAGGGGTTCTGTCAAGACACCACTTTTTTTGCTCACGGCGAGAAAAGACAAGCATGCCCTTCCGAGACTGAGTTGCAGCAGGCTCAAGGCCGGTATCTGAGCCAGGTCTTGGGGCATAGACGGGTCAAGCTAACGCGGCTCCTCGCGCTCTGCTTGATTGTCATTTGCAAGCAAGCAAGCACTCTCGCGCCATTCTCGCCAACGAGCTGCTCGCTGCTTCCCACCATGGCGATAGGGGTGTATGGCCATCATCCACGTAGCTCACCTTGTCCCATGCAATAGTGGTCCTCTGGGCTTGGTGGTCAGGATCAAGTCTCGTTAAAAGGAGAGTGGCTCCTCTAGACGTGTGCGGGAGTGTTTGATGCCTGCTCTTCACGTTCAAGGAACAAGTTAGGTCAACTGACTTTCAACAACGTCTCGTGGCATTTCTCGCAGCATCTCCGATTCCTGATTCCTGCGATTTATTATGCGCCCAACCCCGAGAGTTGTGCTCCTTCGATCATTCGCATCAGTCTTGTTTCTACCAAGACTCGTGTCTTCCACAGAACTGCCGCGCGGACCTCCTGTCGGTTCATATCGTCGACTCAACCCAAAAGCCGACAGGGCCGATTGTCCCCTAGGTTAAGTTGCCTCGGCGCCGACAACTCATTTGTGGAGCGATTTCTTGTTTCAAACGGTTCTTTTCAGTAACCCTCTATCTGACAATACGCCTCATCGACCGGTTTTGATCTTGCCGAAATCAGCATTCATTGCTGTCTCTCTTCCTGGCAAAATTTCCTACGTGCTCGAATCGCGACGCGGCAACTTTGCGACTGCTCGTCAAGTTCTTGCGTCTCAAACAATCACGATCCGGGCCACCGAGCGCGGCACGCGGCGACGAGGTAGGACGATCTAGTCTTGCGTGAACTTGTCGATACCAATTTCTCCGTCTGCTCTCGCTGTTCACATTCCGTTTATCCGCATGGGACTTTCCAAACATTGACTCACTCATTCTAGTCCTTTCACAGACAGACGGGAGTTGCCAAGTACGGCCTGTCCTGGACGGTTTTGGCAGCAACATATCGGATTCCAGCTGTTAACGAACTGAATAGTTTGTCTCGGCGTCATCGGTTGCGGCAATCAATTCTGATAGGCTTTCGAAGACAAAAGGCAATACGCGACAACTACAGTATCCACATCCCTCGGGATCGCCAACTTCGAGTGGTTCTCCCCGTCCTTTTGTCTTTCTGCTCGGTCGGTGTCTGCATACCTCTAGAGACGGCGGTGGAGACGGCTTGAGGAACGACAGCCGGTGTCGATCGACCTCGTAGCACAGTACGAATGCCTGGCGAACGCCACGATAGTCCAGAGACTCCGTTGCCAAGCGTTTTCGAGGATACGCTCGTAGGACCTGTCACGAGAGATTCTGTCAGTTGCAGGGAGCAACGACGATATCCGAGGTTAGCATTTTCCGTGCAGATTGCCGGCGTGTGACTGGCTTATAATTGCTCTCAGCCATCTTGACAAGACGGCAGAGTCGACAAGACTGGCCCTGAAGCGGTATCTTGTCAGAAGCCTGACCCTTTTCTCTTGAGCGTCCGCGACCTTTGCCGTCGCTTAGCTGCCTTCGATGCATCCACCAGGTTTCAAGGTAATTATACCCCGAAGTTCACTGTTGGACTTGTTGGTTGGCCTTTGTGGGCTTTCCTTGACGCCACTCATCCACACCCTTCTTCACCACGGCGTGAGAAAACAACGGCTGGACCTTCCAACGGCACGCTATGGACGACTGGCTGTCGACGTGGAGAAGGGCGAAGCTCAGGGGAACCTTGAGCTAGAAAGGTATGTATGTTTAAAGGCAATCTCATCTTCTATCTGTTTCCCTCTCCCTTTCGTTCCCAGTCCGTCGGCCTGTGCCACGGACAACACCGGACAGGGGTAGGAGCGGCGCCGACTTGGCTAGGACTTTGTCTTTCATGGTGTTCCAAGATATGCCTCATTGGCGAGCAAGACACCTCGCCCGCCTATCCATCTGTCCCGTTCCTTCTCCTCGGCCTGCGACGCCTTGCATACCTACTCCGCTTGCTACGGCCCACGGCCAGGACAGAGCAGGGCAGGGCAGGGCAGGGGCCGCTGTGAACTTGAGTCTTATGCGGCAGATCTGCCCAGTCCCTGCAGAGTTCAGACAGCGTTGGTCTGGGGCCGAGGAAATCAGAGGCAGACCCCGGGCGTGTCGTGTAACCGACGGCCAGCCCCCCGGCGAATGCGTGGCGTCGTGGTTCCGACAGCACGACGCATATCCTTGCAACGTCTTGCGCCCAGGTACTGTGCTCGACTCTCAGAGTATCGGCTTGTACTGTACCGTTTGCGTCGAGAACCAGCTACCTCTGCTCTGCCTCTTGATGCACCTACACCTAACGAGCAGTGGCATCCCGAGCCACAGACCCCGGCCGTCCTGCACCCTATGTCTTGCCTGCTGCTGGGTTGCGCCGTGCCCGCTAACACATTGGAGCGCCAGGTTCATCGTACAGTAAAGCCGTGGCCCAGGTCCATCGTTCGCCATGGAGCCTTCAGTTGAGTCGGCATGTACAGGCAGACCTGCCCTTTGCACACCCGTACATGGATGGACGATGGCAGGGTCTTGTGTTTGTTGTCACGAGCCAACGGAATCAGCCGTGGTGCTCGGGACGGTCATAAAGCTGCAGCGCTCGTTCTGACATGCCCGTGTCTCCTCACAGGACTACGCTTCCTCGCCGACGCAGTGTGCGGATCTGGCCTACCTCGAGCTACAGCAGCCCCAACCGGGTGATTTGAGGTGAGTTGTGCCTTTCATTGGCAGCTTCTTCTCGTTGCAAGGCTCGCACCACCACCACTACCACCACCACCATCTCCTTATCCTCCACTGCCGTCAGCTGTGCCATGCGCCTCCGCCGCCGCCTCCTTCTCCTTGTACATGCCTCTTTCTCCCATACCCCGTCCCATGCAACTCTCTTTGGCCCATTGAAGACCCCTACCGTCTGTGGGTCCAGCATCAGTTCCCTTTTACGAGTGTCAACTTCCGATCCTGCCCCGCCGTGGCAGCTGTTGATGGAGCGATCAAGATCAGGCCAAGCAAACAGATCCGTCCTATCTATCTTGCCTCTTCCCCCCTTCTTCTCTTCTTTCCTTTCCTCTCAGACAGGAGCCCCAGACATTTCTGTCAGAGACCACTTGCACTCGTCGAGGCTGTGAGGCCTTTGGGCACTCCGGCATTGCTCATTGTCGCGTCTGGGACCGAATATTCCCCCCCCTTTCCCCCCATTCTGTAAATCTTTGTGCATTTCATCGGTTCATCATTCTCGAAGCGGCGTAGTCACGCAGCCTCTCGATTCTGTACATGCTGTCCCAGTGCTACATGAGCGTTGGCAGTATCACCCTGCGCCTTGGTCGTACGCGGATATTGTGTATCGCATGGGAACGCGGTACGGCATCCCTGTGACAGGACCGAGGGCTGCTGCCAGGAGACTGTTGCTTTTCGAGATTCGCCACACCCCTGTTCTTGTTTGGCTGATGGGGTTTTTTTCCATTGCAGATTCACCCAGGAACCTCAAGCTCCGTCATCTCTTACAATAGATGCTCCTCAGCCGTCGCCGCTCCTGAACCTATTCCATTCGACCGGTCTGCACCCAACCGCGACCTTTTCTCAAGACGACCCGGGCTCCATCTATCAGTCTTCCGGATCGATTTATGGAGCAGACGGCAGACCGCGTTTAACTTCCAAGTAGGTCATTGTCATTCCCCAATCTCACTTGGCTTGGTGCCTCTTGAGGAGAGGATGCTGGTGCCAGTGTTTGACACAGCGCCTGCGACTTCAACGTGGAACGCTCACACTGCATGCAGCTCAACTCCATCAACGGGCATGGCACATGCCCAAAGCCACGCTCAGCGCACCGGAGCTTCCCATCTAGGGCCACAGATTGGCGCTTTAGATCATTATTCAACTTCGCCGCGATCCTTTCGCAGGACTTCGGAACACCTCGCTCGCTCGCCGGCATTTCCGACTGGAGGGGCCTCGCGCCGGCATCACTTCACGAGCTCTCAAGGCTCTCTCAACGGATTCGCGTCTCCCGCCGCTGCAAGGATGGACTCCAGCTATGGGAATCGCTCGGCCACGGGCAAGGCACCGCCACTGCAGCCTGTCCAGATGCTGGGACAGTTGTGCTACACGGATGCGGCAATGACTCCAGTCAAGGTGGAGATAAGAGGACTTGTCGACAAGGGGCCTTTCTTGTCCAACGATCAAGAGTGGACTTGCTACCGGCGCAACTACCTGTCCTGCCAATGCTCGTACGCTCTGAGCCCAATGTATTTCCCGAACGTGCCGATCCAGTTCACACCGTCGGGCTCTTCGCAAACGTCCATGTCTACCCAGACTTTCCAAGTGTACGGGTTCGCCATGTGCATCTCGGCCGTGGTAGCCGAGAACGAGCAGCAGAACATCGAGCTCGTGCAACACACACCCAAGAGGGACAAGGGTCCCATCAGCAAACCGATCAAGGTACCGATGGCGCCCAAGCTAGGAAGTTCGTCGCACCACGCCATGGGCACATACGGGGACGGCCCCACCGTTCCGGGCACGAGAGGTCTATATCCCGATGGACACGGTGGAACACAGGCAAACGGACAGCAGTACGCCAATGAACACAGCTTCGACCGCATTCAGTTCAAGAGCGCTACGCTCAACAATGGGAAACGTCGTGCTGCCCAACAGTACTACCATCTCATCGTCGAGTTGTGGGCAGACGTCGGAGCACACAATCCAGAGCAGTATGTCAAGGTTGCCTATCGCAAGTCGGCCAAGATGATCGTTCGCGGCCGGTCGCCCGGTCATTACCAGAACGAGAGACGGGCCAGCCAAGGAAACGGTCCGGGTGGTTCCGGAAACGCCTTGAACAGCTACACGAGCATGAGCCATCTGACCGACTTCACCAACTCCAACGCCATGCTCAGTGGGGCGACTACGGGGGGGTATGCCACGGCTTACGACCATCGCAACGGCGTCTTCAGCGGAGCGCGACAACCAGAAATCCCTGAAGAGGCCATCATGGCTCCGGACGACGGAAAGGCGCTCGACACTTCAAAGGCCTACTATCACTATCCCGGTCCCATGTACGATGGCCATCACGACCGAAACGACATGTTTGGCCAGCGCAGTGGCCCCGAGGGCGTCATCCCGAGCATGGCGCCGGACACAAAGGTCAAGAACGAATATGATTTTAGCATGCTGCCTCGTCCTTATAGCACAAACATGCCTACACCGCGCGTGGGGGAGCAGCGACAGCACGATCACTTTGACGGCAAGGGAACATCGGGCAGTTACTACCCTTCCATCATGGCGTCGACTGGAATTCACCTGACAATGGCATGACCCACGACGACCTCGGCAAGGTACTGTACGAGCGGCAACAAAGACAAAATCGACATGGGACACGCGTGTCAAGATTCTCCACACCTGCACTGTTACTTGCGCGCTGGGGTCAAGTTTCAAGGGCAGGAAAATCAATCGAATCTCAATGCTCGATAACTGAGGCTAGATACTTTGCGCGAATGAACGCCAAGGCCTCAGAAATCGACACAAAGCTTTCACTCACAAATAATGATCATGGGCAAAATATGAAGGGAAATGATACAAGGCAGCATCGCGGGAAAGGGAAGCCATTTTCGGCATACACTTGTATACACGCTGGGCTACGAGATCACCCGCGAGGGAAAGGGGCTCAAGCAGGACGAGGCCACCCATTGATTCGGGAACAAGTAGATTCAAAAAGGTCAACAGGGGTAACACGGGAGCGCCAAGAGGCCAGTCATGGACTTGGCTCCTCGACGGATACAGACATGAAACCGGGTCAAAGGCCAAGAAGGAGAGAGGAGGGTTGGCAAATTGGTGCTTTTGGCTTGGGAAGAAGACCCTTTAGAAGGTCGAGTTGGAGAAGGTGCCCCGTCGGATCATGTATCGCGCGCTTGAAAGGTGGGATTTGAGGCGAACGTTTGCTGGAGATTGATGAATTCGGCTCAAAGTCAATATCTTTTTGTTCTTGCCCATGAGGGGGCGGTCTCATTCGGCCATGGCATGGAACCGTACCGGCGTGTACTGTAGCTCCTGAGGAGACGTCGAGCCGGTCGGGGGAAACGTGAGAGAAAGAGAGGAGGGATACCCAGGTCGCACGAATTATTTCATCGGCATCTCTTTCATTTCACTCTATTCCTTCAGGTTCGTTCATCTTCACGTCTTGTTCATGTTCTTTCTTCCCATGTCTAACCTTTTTGGTGTGTCACGAATTGTTTTGGTCCGCTACTTTTTCCTCTTTCTTATACTTCACAAGGTGTCTTCCTTCTCTTTGCCCCTTTTCTTATAAAACATTTTGCATCGATTTATCGTGCTCCTGATGGGATTTTTTACCCCATTGTTTCGGTGTAAGCGAGATGGGCCCCAAGCGCGACGAGTGAACACTCTAGGGAGCAGGAGGGGGGAGGGGTCGGCGATGAGAGGTGGTCCACCTTTGGCTCCCGGGGGACGGAATAGGGCGTGAAAGGGCAACGGGCCGGATGTTACGAATAGTGGCGATTGGCTATTCGGGAAGAGGTCCGTCGAAGGAAGGGGGAGGCTGTGGGAAGCGGGGGGCCGAAGAGAGCAGGAGGAGGAGGAGTAGAAGTCTCTGAGAGAAGTCACGAAAGAAAACCGCGAGAATAAAGTTATTATTTACGCACCTTGAGAGGGATGTTTCTTTTGATCGATGCGAGTGGGCAGAGTGAGCACGACAACCGCGACTGCCCACACGAAGCGTGCCGCGGAAGGGGATCATGAGATCCATAGACTTGACTGCTGCAATTTCAGGTATGTCTGTACTTGCATGCGTACTGTATGTGCAGTACACAGTACCACGCGTTCGTGTGTGTATGTGTGTGTATACAGAATGCGTGCGGACGCGTACAGACATGCAGCTCATTCACACTCAAAAAGGGGATGATTCGTACATGCCGTACTATACGCGTTTCGGAGAGTGCGAATATATTGGAGCACGAGCCTCGCAATGGTTGATGGGGCCGCAGCCGTGTTGATGCCCTGCATACTGTATAGGAGATTCTTGTCTTATACGCGAAAGAAGAAAGTGATGGGCTGAGTATTGGGTTTTCAGGTTCGACATCTGGGTATGGGTGTATGAGACTCAAGGATGGAGTCGTATATTGAGGCTCAGAGTTGAGACAATGCTAAGTCTCCTGAGATCCGAGGTTACGACATCCCTCGCTAGAGTGTCAGTCTCTTTGCCGTTGTCTTTGTGTATCGAGCGGAATAGACAGGAGCCAGCAATACGGACAGTCAAGATTGAACGGGATGATTCTCGATGTACGTACACGAGCAGCAATCGACTTGATGAGAATGAATACACGAACAATTAGTAGCTTCCGGGAGTAAAGTCAAGTCACCACAAGTCATCAGTCAAAGTCATGGATGCCACAGCACGCATGAATACATGTATACAGCATCTGCCTGGCATCAAGTATCAAGACGTCAATCTGCACGAGAGAACGACACCGGCACGCCACGCGACGCTTCGCCGGGTCTCTCTTTCACTCGCTTCTGCCTGACGCATATAAGCAGTTGTATTCTCTGCATGCGAAAAATGGGAGGGGCGGACTTCGATCCAGACGAATGTGCACGAGAGTCGTGATCGCGAGCATCTCATTCCCCTCTCCCTCTCTGGTTCGAGGGGTTCTAGATGGACCTTGGGAAGGTTTTCTGGGCCCGGTCTGGGCCGCCTGGCGCCCTTTGGGTCCAGTCTGGCAGTGTGTCTCGACAGATGCCGACATAAGGCCTTTTCTACCAGTTCTGTCTGAATTGTCCTGTTTGTACAGAAGAGGAAGTTGACACGGCTTCCATAGGAAAGGGGGAGATCCAGTAAGCATGACCCGGCTGTATCGGACGCCGTGGTATAGTGCTGTATTGCGAGTATGGACGTAATGTATGTTGTTGTATGCGTGTTTGTATGTGTGTGTATACGCGCTCACGCACTCGGATAGACACGCCGACGCACGAGCACGCACAAGGGCAGGAGGCAGAAAGAGACGACGAGGGATATTGTTCTTTTGTCTACGAATATTTTTTTCCTTTCCTTCTCTGCCGCGCTGTGGACGCCTTCTACGCCACCTTTTCCCGTGATCCAATCAAAGCTACAGACAACCGAGCAGGGTGAGAATGTGATGGGTGATGGGGGGGAAAAGGAGGATCTCAGAGAGGCGAGACAGATTCCCAAGTGTACAAAGCTCCGTCAAGTGCACAATGTATTGGCTAATGTCTGTGTACTTCTCAGCTTCGTCAGTCAGGCTCTCTGTGCTTCTTGTCATTGCGAGTAAATCGCCTTTTCTCTCAACACCCCGTCTGCGCCTTGAAGAGCTGTCCGCGAGCGTCCTCAAAGGAGGTGATGATGATGATGTCGACGCAAGCAGAACCAGGTGGTCCTCGTTCCCTTGGCCCTAGCAGACGGCTATCTTTCCTTGTGTAGCTCAAACTTCGGGCGTGTGTGCGACCTGATCTCACAGATGCTCGTATGTACATTACAATCTCTGGATCCTTTCCCTGCCCTCCTTGACGGACTCCCCCCAGGTATTGTACTGTATGTACTGTATCTCGAGGTGTACGGGGTACAAAAGATACCGCGTTGCGCCAGTGGGGAGTATCTGGTCTGGTCTTTACTGTACTTTGAGCCAAGAGGCAGCGATAAGTCCGGCACGGTCGTGGTACGCAATAAAAGCACGAGATGATGGAAGAGACATAAACAGGAGAGAGGACAAGGGGGGAGTTGAGGAGGGGGGGGGGGAGTGGTCGAGGTGGAGAAAGGCCCTTTCCGGTCTCCTTGTCCGCGGTCCAGGCCTTTTTTGAAGTCTCGTCTTTTACTCTTCATGGGACTCGACTGTACTGTAAGGTACATTTATCATACTTGTTCGTTGCCCGTTTTATCCTACGCCCCGTCTTGGTTCAAGTTCCTTTACCCCCCCTGCAAGTGAATGGAATGGATCAAGCACCGGTGGGTCAGCTATACTCGGAGCTCACTCGTCGTTGAGCGAGGGCCGGGGGAAGTCTTTTGGGGGGGTAGGGAGCAGAGCCCGGGGGCTGATTCTAATGCCTCATATGGAGGACACCACCGGGGTTTCTTACAGTACATACTGTAGCTGCTATCCTTTTCCCCGACGGCGAATTGGCACAAGTAAAGGCCTGTGGACAACACGGAGGCTTTATTGGGGGAAGCCTGGTGTTCTTTTTCCCGCAATGTCCAGTAAGTATTTCTTGGCGGACGCCATCAACGTCACCTTTTGAGTCTGGCGTAGAGGCGGCTTGAGTCGAGCGCCAAAAGGGGGGGAGAGCGATGATCCTCTTGCGAGAGGCGAGAAGCCGACGGGGCGCCTTGTCGCGTGCCCTTGAGAGTCAAGTGATCGATGAAGGTGCACCAGAGCTGTCCGGGCTTCCAACAGCTTTGTTTTTGCCAGTGAGGTACAATGACGAAAGAGTGAGATTTGCCCTCTTCCTAAATGGAAAATTACGAATAGACAGTTCACATCTCGAGTCTGATAGGATACGCCAGGCCACGCGAAGTGGCGACACAACGATGAAGATTACCATGCAGTCAAGTACCGTCGCGTTAACCGGGCCTCGAAGCAAAAGGGCAAATGGAGATCTGATAATCATGAATTTAAAGAAGCCGCCTACTGTAGACGAACGAACGACATCTAGGGTCTTTTTGTTGCCCTGTGAAGAAAGTTCCTCCCACGTGTTCTTGGCGTCACGGTTTGGATGCTCTATCCAACCAGGCCTAAAAAGGCGCCGAGGTGTTACCAACGGCACGACGTGGGAGAGAGGCAACAGGCACATGGGGATGAAGAACTGGGCAGACGATATGCTATGAGCATCAATGCTGTGCGTACGGTTTAAGAAGTGTGTTTTCAGGATGTGCAATATCTTCCTACTCGTGCCGGTAAAGCTCATAAGCCGGCTGAATAGATATCCAATGTCTCCAAAAGATCGGCCCGTTTGCTGCCAATTTCACTGACCAGAAGGCGGTCTGAGCGTGTACTCAACTTCACGTCAGTTGGTCATGTCCGTGGCATTGTTTTCCCCAGCTTGATGTCAGAATCTGTATGACTGGAGGAGTGTTGGACAAGAAATATTAAGGTTTTCTGTGTCCAACAAAGGATCTTGTGCGGCGAATAGATTGGCATCAACGAGGCCAGGGGTGGGAGTCATGCACTCTTCACGTACCCACGGGGGAGGAGGGGGGGGACACTGACGGCGTAATGATGTACAGTGTGTAGGAGACACGGTATTTCAGGTGTTGCCGGTTTCTTGATGGCAGTGCAATAGAGTGTCTTGGCTTCAGATGGTGACAGATGTCTTGCCTGACGAGCTGAGCATACTGGCACTCAACACGAGAGTCTCTGCTCCCAGACTCTCGAATACAGCCCGAATCGCAATGCGAGGGCAAAGAGCTCGACTCGATCATCTCAAACCCTCCCTGAATACAGCATTGGTAGATTGATTCAACACAGCATGTGGTTGTACAATCTGCATGGATCAAGGAGATGGCAGCGGCATTGGGTGGACCGATGGATAAGCGTGAGCCACTTCCCGAGAGTCAAATGGGGTCACGGTCAGTGATCTACAGATCCTGGAGGACAAGAAAGGGTCAGCAGCACAGTGTACCAAAGCTTGAATAAAGCCCGATGGATATGACAGTTGAGAAGCGAGAGCGGCGTCTGAAATGACGAGCCAATGGTACACGACCTCGCCATGAAAGGCATTGTGGGCCTTTGGGGGCCGCAGCTAGTCAGAAAATTTCTTGACAAAAGACGAAAAGTGAGTTGTGAGTTGAGGTACAAAATCTTGGAGCGAAAGGGACAATGGGTGGAAACTGCACGAGAGGAGTGTTGGTTATGGGTTGTTTTGGCAAGGAGAGACCACAGTGGACGTTGATTTACTCAAAGAGCTAACGCAGAGCCTCAGCCCGAGCCCAGTCTCGAAAGGGTAAAAATAACTCTCAATCACGGGAAAACCAGGATCCGCTTCTGCATTACAGTACCGTAGTCGTGGTGGGCAAAAAGGTGTGCCGCAAAGCACCGAGACACTGCTTCGGATCAACAGCGAATCTCTTCCAGCTGACATGTACTCCATCCGGCTCGACAAGTAGATTGGTCAATTGCCAGGTACCCGGGCAAAGCAGTAAAGTACCCGTATACATTCCACGCGCATCGAAACGCGTATGAAGAGACGCACGCAGCTGACCCGGGCCCAAGGAGAGAGAGAGAGACAGTGTGGCTGACGAGAACCAAATGATCCGGGAACTCCTCTCACTGGAGAATGAGAATCGGGAAAGCTTGTCTCCGGGTGCACAAAAGGGAAAGCGGAATAGCAACGGAAAGAAAAGCTGAGGCAAAGTCTCCCGGCACGAACATGATTGTGAGAGCACGAACAGAAAGGGGTGGGCGTGCTGACGATACGGCGTACCAGAGACCCGGAAAGCCGAGCGAGGCGCCAGGGAAAGGATAAGTAAGTAGGGAGGTTAGGGGAACAGAGCGGAAGAGGAGAAGGCGAGACAGGCAGGATGGACAGAGAGAGACACACGGGCAGGCGTGATGGCGGCCAATGATGACGGGCGGTTCCGCCAAAAGAGAGACGCAGGAAAAGCAGCCAACCAGAGCACATGGGGGGCACGGGGGCAGGGACAGGGGTGCAAAAGGAAACCGGAGGACCGGACTGCGTGTCGTACAGTGAGAGAGTGAGTGAGCGAGTGAGTGAGAAAGAGAGGAAAAGAGAGAGAGTGCGTCACAAAGGGGCCGCGGGCCGCCCGGGTCCTCTCTGGCATCCTGCTGCCCTCGCTTCCCTCTTCCCCCCCTGGTCCGCCTGCCTGCATGCATGCCGCACGGAAGACTGTGATGATACCTCGCTCAGACGCGTCCCGAAAGAGGGCGACAATACGTACAAGGATTCTCAATGGCTACTGTAGTGTCTGTTTTGGAAGCCGGAAGAGGCTCGACTGGAAAGTTTCGGCTTGAGAAGAAGAAGAAACGAAGGCGTTGTTTACCTGAATCATAGAGACTGGTTTCAACAATGCGTCTGCCTGTTGATTCACTTGCAGGCTTCTCTACAACTATGGAACTCGAGCGGTGCAATGTTCCCATTGATGGAACTGGTACACCCTTCACGTTCATCAGAAGCTCATGATGGAAGAGTACAGTATATCGATCCACCACTCAACTCTAGCTTACTGAACAGAGTCCAATAGAGCAGAAAAAGCCCCCATCTTGAGTACTGTCCCGAGACACTTGGCAAACGTCTCTACAGGCCCCCGAGTATCTCGCATACACATACACAAGAGTTGGGTTTCTCTCCCATCCTCGGGGGCGAAAGGGGCGAGGGGGGCGTGCTGGCAGGAAGTTGAGCAGGAAGCGCCTATCTCTATCGGCAACTGTAAGAGGTCCGATTTCCCAGTTCCCCTCCCAAGATGCTGCCATTTGATACGACCGGTGAGGACGCACATTTTGAGGCAGCGTTATGACTGTACCGTAGTGTATGGACTTGGCCGAGGGCGCTATTACTGGTCAATCTGTATACGGCATAAATAAACATCAATGACGATGTCAAAACATGTCAACAAGACGGCATAGGAACGTGGAACTGTTTACTCTCTCGGCTTCCCTTGTCCTTCTCACAATCAACAAAGCCGGCCGGGGGAAGTTCAGCACGGCATCTCTCTCTTCCACTCCGGTCAATCCAACCCCCAAAGTCTCACTTATTCCCTTTTCAGGCTTCCCGAAGACTTTCCTTTCCTTGTCTTCTTCTTCCGGCCTGTTTCGGCACAACGTTCACCGAAGCTCCTCGTCCCCTTTCTTCTCTCCCTCTCTCACTCACTCCCCCCTTTTGACATCCCTCCCCCCCAATACACACAAGAAACAGGGATATCGTGGGTGTGTGTGTTTCCCGAGAGCAGAGCAACACTCAAAGGAGAAAGCACTGCATGTACGGGGCCAAAAGAGACGGCAACGGCTACGGCAAGCGGCATACTGTTGTACGTATAATACGTACGTCAATGCACACACAGGGCTCCATGGTCATCTGCTATGCCGCGGCACGGCAGCGGGCGCACAATCTCTGTCCCACACGAGCCGTCTCATGTCATTGCGGACAATGGAGAGAGGGCGACGAGGGGGCGAGGGGAAAGCATTCGCGCTGCGCCGCCCCGGGCAGGGCGGGCGCCAGATTATCGCTGATCTCTGTGCTGCTGCTGCTGCTGCTACTGCTACTGCTACTGCTGCTGCTGCTGT